>PVKV010017372.1:0-47897 GCA_004027835.1 Alouatta palliata
AAAGACATACCTGAGACTGGGCAATTTACAAAAAAAAAAAAAAAAAAAAGAGTTTTGATGAACTTACAGTTCCACATGGCTGGGGAGGCCTCACAATCCTGTAAGAAGGTGAAAAGCAGGTCTCACATGGTGGCAGACAAGAGAAGAGAGCTTGTGCAGGGAAACTCCCCTTATATAATCACTAGATCTCATGAGACCCATTCACTATCACGAGAACAGCTCAGGAAAGACCCACCGCCATAATTCTATCACCTCTCATTGGGTCCCTCCCACATGTGGGAATTCAAGAAGAGATTTGGGTGGGGATAAAGCCAAACCATATCATTCTGCCCCTGGCCCCTCCCAAATCTCATGTCCTCACATTTTAAAACCAATCATACCTTCTCAACTGTCCCCGAAAGTCTTAACTCATTTCAGCATTAACTCAAAAGGCCACAGTCCAAAGTCTTAGCCAAGACAAGGCAAGTCCCTTCTGCCTATGAGCCTGTAAAATCAAAAGCAAGTTAGTTACATCCTAGATACAATAGGGGTACAGGCGTTGGTTAAATACAGCCATTCCAAATGGGAGAAATTAGCCGAAACAAAAGAGCTATAGGCCCTATGCCAAGTCCAAAATGTAGTGGGGTAGTCAAATCCTAAAGCTCCAGGATGATCCTCAGGTGTGGAGGGAGAGACCAGGTGGAGGTGATTGAATCATGGCAGCAGGTTTCCCCATGCTGTTCTCGTGACAGTGAATGAGTTCTCACCAGAGCTGATGGTTTTATAAGTGTTTGGTGTTCCTCCTTCAGTCATTCTCCTTCCTGCAGCCTTGTGAACAAGGTGCCTGCTTCCCCTTTGCCCTCCACCATGATCATAAGTTTCCTGAGGCCTCCCCAGCCATGCCAAACTTTGAGTCAATTAAACTTCTTTTCTTCATAAATTACCCAGTTTCTGGTAGTTCTTTTCAGCATAATGTATTCCAGGTTCATCCATGTTGCAGCATTTATCAGTATTTTATTACTTTTATTTGGCAAATAATACTCCAATTTATGGATGTATCTCATTCTGATTTTCCATTGATGGTTACTGGGGGTTATTTCACCTAATTTGGCTATTGTGAATAATAATGCTAAGAACATTTGTATACTTTTGTGTGTGTGTAGATATATTTTTGGGGCACAAACCAAGATGTGAAATGTACGGGTCATAGGAAATTTTATGCTTAACCTTTTGAGGAACTTCTTAACTCTTTTCAAAGTTGATTGCCATCTTACATTCCTTCCAGTGATGTGTGAGAGTTCCATTATCTCCAAATTCTCATCAATACTTGTTCTAATCTAGTGGGGATGGGGTGAAGTAGTATCTTCTGTGGTTTTGATCCGCGTTTTCCTGATGGCTAATGGCATCGATCACCTTTGCATGTGCTTACTGTTCATGTGTATATCTTTCCTGGTCTATTCAGATCACGTGCCCATTTTAATTATTATTTGTCTTTTTATTATCGAATTTAAGAGTTCTAACATATATATATGTAGTTGCTATACATATTTCCATTATCTGACAGATTTTCTCCCATTGTCTGAGTTCACTGATCTCTTGAATCTTTAAATTTATATTCTTTGTCAAATTTGAAACTTTTCAGTCATTACTTCTTCAAATGCATTTTTTTTTTCTGGAAAAATGTCTTTTTTTATTTCATTCTTAGACTTCAATAACATGAATATTAGGTATTTGGTATTATTTCATGGATTCTGTTTGCCATTTAAATTGGATATTTTCTATTGCCTATCTTAACTTTCACAGACTTTTTTCTTTGCTATATTCATTCTGCAGAAAAGCCCATTTAATAAATTATTGCATTTACTGTATTTTTTATTCTAAAATTCTTTGGTTCTTTTTAATAATTTCTACTTCTCTGGCAACAATGTCTACCATTCTATTGATTTCGACAGTGTTCACTCGTAATAAAACACGGATAAAATAGCTGCTTTAGGAGTCGTTTTTGTATAATTCCATCCAGGTTATCTCTGGGTTGGTGTCTGCTGACCGTCTTTTCTGTTTAGTTATTGAAATTATCCTGATCATTTTTATGGTAAGAAACTCTGATTATATTTTGGGGATTTTAAATATTTGGTAAGAAACTGTGGGAACTGTTAAAGTTTTCTCTGGAAAACTTTAAGTATATTTGTTTGCTAATTTTTGCAGGCAATCTACCAGTTAGGTTCAGATTATAAATCCCAATCCACCGTCTGTTGCTTGTGTTTCCAAAGTGAGTTTAATTTCCAAAGCCTCGGCTATTCTCTTCAGGTCCTCCAAAGGTATGCACCACGCTGGGTCAGCTGGGCCCCGGAATCTTCAATCGTGTCACTTAGTTCTAACAGCCTTTGCTGTGAGGCTTCAGGTCAGACCCAGGCATACACAGCTTTGCAGGGAGCCCAGAACTTGCACATAGATTAAAGGGCACCCTCTCCAGATACCTCCGCTCTGACATGCTCCCCACACTCCATGGTGACTAGAGGCACTATTTTCTTGTCCTCTTTTTAAAAGTCTGGGATCGTTGCCTTCATGCACCATAACTGTTCTTGTAAGATTTGCAGGAAAAATCATTCATGTTCCAAAGGCTCATTGTCACATTGTCACAGTTCCCAAGTTTACTCCAGTGAGAGAAATTTCTACCATGATTTTATAAAATAGTCTTTCACGGTCTCCTTAAAATCCTATTATCCTTACCTTCTTATGCCAACTCAGATAACAGAAGGGACACAGGAAACGTGTCTGGTATTATCCAGCCCGAGATGCTTATCCTATCGTAATTGACCAAACTAGACTACACTGAATCCCAGGATGTGCCTCCAAAATTCTGAAAAACACATATATATATTTGTATTTGTATGTACATGTGTATAATAGGGAAATATAGACTTGTATCTTTTCATCTCAGAAGGGAAAGGTGTTTATTCTAAGTACTATAAACAAACAAAAACCCAGTATGTAAATACATGTTTATTCACAGCTGGTATTTCTTTTTTGTTTTTAGACGGAGTCTTGCTCTGTCACCCAGGCTGTAGTGCAGTGGTGTGATCTCGGCTCATTGAAACCTCTGCCTCCTGTGTTCAAGTGATTCTCCTGCCTCAGCCTACTGAGTAGCTGCGGTTACAGGTGCCCGCCACCACGCCTGGCTAATTTTTGTATGTTTAGTAGAGACGGGGTTTCACCATGTTAGCCAGGCTGGTTTCACTTTCCTGATTTTAAGTGATCTCCCTGCCTCCCAAAAGGTTGGGATTACAGGTGTGAGCCACCGCACTCGGTCACAGCTGGTATTTCTGCAGTATATGTCAGCAAATGGAAAAGGAACAGCCTGGATTACCCTTTTTGCGCTTAATGCTAATTTTAATTTTGCATGACGTTTGTATAAGTCATCCTATCCATTTGATTATTAAAATCCTCCTCTACTGAAGTCACGTGTTGGTGAGCACTCACATGGGATCCAAGTCTCTTCCCAGTTTTGACCACTCAGAGAGGTCCATTCACATACCTCTTCCCTAAATTTCTTTGTCACCAATTTTTTAATCATGCTTCTTCCAAGTCCCTGCCCATCCAGCCCAGTCACTGGCTGCAGCCCATGGGTCACTGTGTAAGTGTAGTGTGTTTGCTCCCTTCTTGCTCACTGGGTCCAATCAACATAATGCCATCAATGTAATGGACCAGTGTGATATCTTGTGGAAGGGAAAAGCGGTCAGGATCTCTGCAAACAAGGTTACAACACAATGCCGGAGACTTGATATACCCATGAGGAAGGACAGAGAAGGTATATTGCTGGCCTTACCTGCTGAAGGCAAATTGCTTCTGATGGGCCTTGTGGACAGGAATGAAGAAATAAGCATTTGCCGAGTTAATGGCTGCATACCAGGTACCAGGAGACGTGTTTATTTGTTCAGGCAATGAAACTACATGTGGTACAGCAGCTGCAGCTGGAGTCACCACTTGGTTAAACGTACAGCAATGCACTGCCATTCTCCAGGATCCATCTGTCTTCTGCACAAGCCAAAGGGAGGGTCGAACGGCGATGTGGTGGGAATCACCACCTCTGCGTCTCTCAAGGCCTTGATGGTGGTGCTCATCTCCACGATCCCTCCAGGGATGCAATATTGGTTTAGATGTACCATTTCTCTAGCTGGAGGCAGCTCTGATGGCTTCCATTTGGCCTTTCCCACCATAAGAGCCCTCACCCTACCAGTCAGAGAGCCAATATGGAGATTCTGTCATCTGCTAAGTACATCTATGCCAATTATGCATTCTGGCACTGGAGGAAATGACCACGGGACGAGTCTGGGGACCCACTGGACCTACTGCAAGTCAGACCTGAGCTGAAACTCCAGGAATCACCTGACCTCCATAAGGCCCTACTTTAACCGGAGGGCCACAACGAGGTTTTGAAACTCATGGAATCAGCATCAGCTCAGAGCCAGGGTCAAGGAGTCCCTGAGTGGTCTGATCACTTCCCTTTCCCCAGTGCATAGTTACCCTGGTGAAAGGCCAGGGGTCTCCTCGGAAGGATGGGAGAAAAATTAACAGTATAAATTGTCAGTAGCGTAGCAGGGTTCTTCTTCCAGGGGACCCGGCCTCTCCTTTATTCAAGAGGTTCTTGATCTGACAGCCGGTTCAAGTCTGGAAATTGACTGAGGGGCCAAGATTCGCTATTTTTATAATTCAAATTAATCTTTCGTTTACTTAACCTGGAAGTTTTCTGTTTACACAAATTAAGTAAGAATGCAGTAGGCTTCCTATCAATTTCACCTCTAAGAACCCTGTGATTAGTCAGTGCCAGAGCTCTACATGGGCTAGACTGTTCTGATTGCTGCTTTGCCTCTGCTGCCCATTGCAGTAGCTATGCCCACCTTGCCTTTGGTGGTTGAGTGCCACCACTTGGCCTCTGCCATCTTGGGATCCAATTATTCCCATCGTGTTTAAGTTTCTGAGTGGCTGGTGCCACTGTAAGATCCGGCATACACAGAAGAGCAATCACAGATCTTCAAAACTGCGGGCGCTCCCCTCACAAATCTGTTTCACAAGGAATTGGTGAAGGGTATGTCTTCTGGATGCTTCCAGCTGGGATGAGTAGGTCTAGAGTGACTAATCCACTCCACCGTCCCAATCTCCCTAAGCCTTTGAATCCCTCCTTTACGTTAAACCAAGGGAGATCAGGCATTTCCCGCTCCCTCACAGTGGGCCTTGTTTTGATCCGTATTTCAGCTGATGAAGCAAATAAACTATGAGAGCCTTTTTAAACTCCCAAGCTGCGACATTAAATGCAGAATCCCGGCTTAGTGGGCCCAAATCAATAAATTCAGCCTGATCCAACTCTGTGTTCCTTCCCCCATTATCCCACACCCTTAATATCCAGCCCATGCCTGTTCTCCAGATTCCCGCTTATCTGAATTAGAGAACTCAAGTGGTTCTTTCCGAGTGTACTGCACCTCCTCACAGGTGGCGCTCTGAACCCTCCCTCTAGGGCCCACCAGGACTTTAGTTATGGGTCTAGAAGCAAACAGTGGTGTTGGGTGTTGGTCCTGAGGAGAATAAGCATTGTCTCGCCCAGCAATTGCCTCAGGGGAGGCCTCACTGTCACCTCAGGCTGCACAGGGTTAACCTCCTCAGTCAAAGGTGGAAAGGCTGATGGCAGCATGCCTCGGGGAGGGGATGTTGCCACCGCTGGGGGTGGAGAGGCTGTTTCCTCTGGCAAAAAAGGCTCATCAGAATTTAGGAGCTCAGTGTCCCCAGTGTCATCAGGGTCCTCCCACACATCCCCATTTGAAGTTGCAGGGTCCCATGCTTTTCCAGTCCATGCTCTCACTTTAACAAGACACCTGGCGAGGCCGAGTGTCCTCCTTTTGTTGCAGGTCAGCCATTGGCATGATAAGAGCTTGTGTCTGAGTTTCCACAAGTCCTGCCCCTGGTCTGCGGGAGATCAGACTCTCCGCTCAGGGCAACCTTGGAAGATCTGAGGCCCAGGGTGTGCTTCTGCCGCCTGGAGTTAGAATCCCTGAGCTCATTTGTTTTTTTCATCACTTCAACCAGTGAACTTAGGAGCAACCAACCAACTTCATTACATTCCTTGGTTCTCCACGTACGTTTGACGGTATTATGTACAGAGTACCAGCTGCATTTATTTTGTATAACTTTCTAAACAGTTCATGCCAAGGACTATCAGTGTTCTCCATATTATTAGAAGTAAAGTCCTTAGCATTTTGGGGTCTAATCAGATTAAGCAGCCAACTCCAGAAACCCCAAAACCAACTACAGAAATTCATCCTTAAAATTTAGTTCCTCTAGAACCACTCCCGGTACCAAAATCGGTATTAGTCAGGGTTGTCTAGAGAGACTGAGCTGATAGGATAGATGTATATATGAAAGGAAGTTTATAAAGAAGTATTGACTCACATGATCACAAGGAAGTCCTCCAGTGGGCCGTCTGCAAGCTGAGGAGCAAGGAAGCCAGTCTGATTTCCAAAACCTCAAAGTGGGGAAGCCAGCAGTGCAGCCTGTAGTCTGTGGCCAAAGGCCTGAGAACCCCTGGCAACCCCCTGGTGTAAGCCTCAGTCCAAAAGCTGGAGAACCTGGAGTCCAGTGTCTGAGGCAGGAAGCATCCAGCACGGGAGAGAGACGAAGGTCGGAAACTTCGCGAGTCTGCTCCTCCACCTGCTTTGGCTTGCATTGCTCAGCCGCGCTGGCAGCCGTCAGGATGGTGCCCACCCAGACGGAGAGCGGCCTGCCTCTCCCAGTCCACGGACTCAAATGTGCATGTCGGTTGGCACCACTGTCGCAGACACACCCGGGAAAGATACTTTGCATCCTTCAATCCAATCAAGTTGTCACTTAATATTTACCATCACAAGCTTTCTCTGTGTGAATTAATATTGCTTTACGCAGTGTAAGATCTTACCAGAGAAAATAGTCAGTATTTAACACCAAGATATTAAAAAATGAATAAAAGGTGTTCAGAGTCCATAAAATTCCTTAAAGCTTGGAACACGTGCTTGGAAGGCACCTAAAGAATTTGCTGTTGACGTGTAGAGGCAGTGTGGGAATCCGACAACTTCTTAGAGATTTTTTTTCTGTGCAGCCCCAGCTGCGTTTCTGAAATGTCTACTCAGCTCAGCTTCGTTCTTAACCTCACAGGTGACCAGTGTTCCACTGTCTGAGTCCAACTTAGCTTTCCATAAAACCCTTCCAGCTATTTCCCTATGTGAACGTTGTTGGTCTTTCCCCAACAGCACTTTAACCAACACCTCTCCGTGGGAGTTGTGTTTTTGTGTAGAAAAGTCTGATCTTTGGAAGAGCATGCAGTGTCTGGAAGGCTGGCTATGGAACTGAGCAGGCTGAGGCAGAGACCACTTTAGTTGCCAAAACAGGCCCAGAGCCCAGTGATCAGAGGTGAGCACACGTCCGGGGAGGCCACACCCCGCACCGCTCTTGTGCCTTGCTCACACCTGCTTCCCCTCCTGGAACACCGCCTGCCTCCACTTCCCTGCTCAGTTCCAGTTCACGCCTGTGAGTCCGCAGGGACTCAGGCCACTCTGGCTTAGAACAGGGCGCCGATTTTCCCCTTCCCTCTGCGCATTCCTGTCCGTCCTCACGCAGCCTCCCCTCCTTCCCATGCAGCCTTTGTGTGATCTGCGCTTGGTGAGTTAGGAAATCTGGGCCGCTACTCTCACTTCTGTCCCTGGAGGCCCCTCCCTCAGATCATTTTTTGGATGGGAAGCTTCTAGAAGCTAAGTGGTGAGCTGAGAGGAACCATGCTGACTCTGTCTCTCTGCACTGTGACTCTTCAGCAGAAGTCCCCAAGGGCAATCCGGCCCCTCATCCCTTTACCTCAACCTCAGCCTCCACGAGGCTGCCTGCTGGGGTTTCCTCCTGTTTTCCTTTCTCAGAGTCCGAGCTTTCTTGATTCTTCAACAATCAGTTCTGTGAGTTCTTGATATTCTACAAATAGATATTTTTAAAATTCATGAGTCCATTTCTCTTGTTTTCAACCAGAGTATTCTTTTTTCTTTGAGGCAGAGTCTCACTCTGTCCCCAGGCTGGAGTGCAGTGGCGCAATCTCAGCTCACTACAAACTTTGCCTCCCGGGTTCAAGCTATTCTGCTGCCTCAGCCTCCCAAGTAGCCGGGATGACAGGTGCACAGCACCACATCCAGCTAATTTTCGCATTTTTTAGTAGAGATGGGGTTTCCCCATGTTGGCCAGGATGGTCTCAATCTCTTGACCTGGTGATCCGCCCGCCTCGGCCACCCAGCGTGCTGGGATGACAGGCGTGAGCAGGTCAAACTGCTCTGACTTTTGAACCGTCTTCACATGAACTGTATGTCATCCTGGGTTATTAGCAATGATGCTTCCCAGTCATTTCAGGCCTTGGCACAAAGACAGTGAGTACTCCAGCAGCATCACTGGAGTTCTGGAGTTGGTGGTGGGCGGAGGACCCTCCCTGGGAGTGCTTGCTGCCTCAGGCTTCCTTTGGCTACCTTGTAAGATGAGCAGGATCAGTGCCCTGGCACCCTGTACACCAGTTTTACCACACACTGCCTGCAATGTAGAAAGTCTGGTTCAAAATAAAGCTATTTAATGTTTCATTCAAACAAGAGTTGTCTCAATGTCGCCACTATGCTCTACAAAGATGGGAGATATAAGCTGCTGCAAACTTGAACTGATCGTTCCCAATAACATAGTTATTACTTTATTGTAAAATATTAAATGAATAGATACTTTTTAAATGGGTAATGCTGCATAGTCAGCTAACGAGTGAATTTAAAAACATAAAAATGTTCAGTACTGGAGACTTTCCAAGCCACATCTAAAAACGACTAAATTAAATGTGACTACTTGGAAGTAAGGCGCTGATGCGCTCACTGATTTGGCGGACATTTCTGTGTGCTCACCGTAGCTTAGATACTGTTTCAGCATGAGAGATACGAAGATGTTTCTGTTTCTCTCTCCAAGAACTCGTAGGTGTTCATGGTGAGCTAGGAGGAAACACCAGACGCCTCTCTCTCTGGACTGTGACTCCTCAGCAGAAATTCCCAACAGGAACTCCGCACCTTAATTCCTTTATCTCAATATACAGATTCCTAAGACGCCCTGGCACGGAGCTGGCAGCCAGCAGCGTGTGCACGGGGGTTAGCTGTGTCAGCTCACACGCTGAGGGTTGTTATTCATGCCCTAGTCGTTGGGTCAGCAGCCTCACGTTGTTCCGGACTGCTGGTGCTGTAGGAGAGTGACATAGGCCTCTGGAGACACAGAGGACAGATGGAGCATTGTGCACTGATAACAGTGATGAAGATGAGGGCAAGAACCCGTGAAATACAAGGCTTCCCCAGGAAGGCGGGAAGAAACAAGGTCAGAATTGAGTTCTGGGAATGTGAGTGGATTGCCTCCAATTAAATCCCAGAAACAGAAAGGCTGTAAGGGATAGGCTTGTTGTGAGCACAGCAGTATTCTCTATTTCCCTAAAGCTAAGTTCAAATCTCAAGTTACTTTAATTTTTATGCTTATAATTTTTTTAAATAGCAAACATCATAGTTAAAAATGCCTCAAACAATTATTAATCAGGAGGTAATATAGTTATTTTGCGTTAGAAATGAATGTTAAAACTGTAACAATAAATATTCTTGACAAGACATAGAAGAAAGACTTTATACTTTGGATTAAAATTATTTTAGATATAAAAAATCAACTTTATCAAAATTAAAACTTCTGTTTTTTGAAATAAGTTGTCAAGAGAATGAATATTAAGATAAAATATTTAAAAGCCACATACTTGACAAGATTTACATCTAGAATATATAAAACATTAAAAACTCACTAATCAGAAAAAAAATAATTGAAAAGTGGGCAAAATATTTTAGTAGAGACTTCACCAAGGAAGGAATATCAATGTCAAGTAAGCACATGGGTGACATCCAGTATCATTAGTCACCAAGACACTGTAACTTAACACACTGTGGGTCTCTGCCACTCCCCTGTGGAATGGCTAAACCAAAGAGCCTGCCCCCTCCACAGCTGGGCAAGGGCGTGGAAGAACGACCACATACACTGCAGTGCAAATGTAAAATAACTGCACTTTGGAAACCAGTTTGGAAGATTCTTAAAAACGAAATCCTACTACCTGTCGTGCGTCCACCCGGCCCACGCCGGATCCTCACCCTGGAGTGCCGCAGGCGGGCGGCTGTGCAGAGACTTGACAAAACTCTCTGGAGCATCTGCGGGTGATTGTCAAATACCAGAAGCAACCCTCATCTCCATCTCAGGTGGATGGACACGTGTCATACGACCCTGAGGCAGAACGCCGATCAGTAAAAAGAAGTGGACTCTTGAGACACGCTGCAGCACGGATGAAACGTGACTTCGTTATTCAGAGTAAAGGAGACCGCACTAAAAGAGCACCTTCTGTGAGATTCCCTTTACACAAAATGTGAACTATTCCACAGGGACAGAAACAAATTCATGCTCCCCTGGGGGGCGAGGAGGGAGCAGGGAGGGTAGAGGGCCGAGGGGCACACTTGAGTGTTGAGGGGAGGCAGTCTGCTCATTACCTTGATGCTGGCAATTGTTGAAACATCCAACTGTACACTTCAATCTGTAAAATCATACCTCAATGCATCTGTTACAAATATGATAGGGTGAGTGTTAATGGGGCGTTACATGGTTTCACTCCGTGTCCCTGCCCAAACCTCCCACTGAATTGTAATCCCCAGCACTGGGGCCTGGTGGAAGGTGGCTGGATGGTGGGGTGGGATCTCATGAATAGTTTAGTGCCATTCTCTTGCTGCTGTTCCCACAACGGTGAGTGAGTTCCCTTCAGTTACTAGTGTGCGGCTCCTCTTCTCTCTCTCTCTCTCTCTCTCTCTCTCTCTCTCTCTCTCTCTCTCTCTCTCTCGCTCGCTCGCTCCTGCCCCTGCCATGAAAGACCCTCACTTCTGCTTTGCCTTCCACCATCACTGGACTTTTCCTGAGGCCTCCCCAGAAGCAGAAGCCGCCACGCTTCCTGTACAGCCTGCAGAACTGTGAGCTGATTAAACCTCTTTTCTTTTCTTTTTTGAGACGGAGTCTCACACTGTCACCCAGGCCATAGTGCAGTGGCACAATCTCAGCTCAGTGCAATCTCCGCCTCCTCGGTTGAAGCAATTCTCCTGCCTCAGCCTCTGGAGTAGCTGGGACTACAGGCATGCGTCACCATGCCCAGCTAATTGTTTTGTATTTTTAGTAGAGACAGGCTTTTGCCATGTTGGCTGGGATGGTCTCAATCTCCTGACCTCGTGATCCGCCCGCCTTGGCCTCCCAAAGTGCTGGGATTATATGACCCAGTCTCAGGCATGTCTGTATAGCAATGCAAGAACGAACTAATGCAGGGTGGTGACTGGTGACATGTGTGAAAGTGGACAGGGATGTTAAAGGGGGCCCTGGGGTTTTCATGTTAGGCAGAGTGAAGGGCCGCGCTCCAGGGAACTCCTCTCCTGTCCACGTGAAGATGACGTCAGTGACCCCACGGCCTGTCTCTTTCTCTCCTTGCTCTTTGGAATTCTCTTGGCTTTCTGGCTGAGCTCTCTGCCTGTCTCGGCTCCGCATCCGTGTCTGGCCACCTCCCAGGCCTTCAGAGCCTGCGCTCTCTCCTTGACCGCACTGCTCCTGAGGAGGAGGGTTTTTCATCTTCCACTGACTCAACTTGACCAGGAGCAACTTTGGGTGGATGGGAGCTGGGAACACTGCATCCAAACAGCAGGTGTGTCTCTGAACGACGGCTTTCTTCTTCCTTTCCCACACCTTCACAGCCTTTCGCAACCTGAATCTTGTCTGCTCTTTGTGAAGAATGTTGTCTGAGGATGACAGCTCTGCTGATGGTTAAGAAATATTACAGGAAAAAGCATTTTTTTCCAAACAAAATTTTAAAAATGTGTTGAGCAAAGGTTTTAGTTTTATGTTTCCACTGTACATCTTCCAAAGGCCAAGAAGCTATCATTTGCATCATTTTACAGCACATATGTGGCCACCAAATGTGGTTTGCTGCAACTCCCCGTGTGAGTGGCAGTCATGGGGCACATGCAGGTGATTGCGGCTAACAGCCCCAGGAGCCAGCAGAGCTCAAGAAGCCCACGGCACAGCCAGTGTCCACTGCGATCCAGGTGGCCCTGGAAGCTGCAAAGCCCTTCTCCTGGGCAGAAGATTTCCATTCATTCCCGAGTCCCATCAGGTACGGATTCTCTACCAAGTCTCAAGAGCCTGGGTGGGAAGGGATCCAGGGCTGAGCAAGACAGACAAGGTCACCAGCAGCTCTACTGACAGGTAGAGCCCCTTAAGTGCTTCCAGTGCAGACTCAGAGAGATGGAGGTGTGGGAAGGGTGAGGGCCTGGGCACTGCAGGGCAGGCAAGGACTGGAGGAGCCAGCACAGCCCAGAGAGTGGCAGGCAGAGGCCCGCAGGTGCACACACCCTCATGTCTGTGGAGCAAGACGGAGGACAGCCTACTGAGCAGGGAGAGGGGGACAGGCCTTGGGCAAAGTGGGGAATTAAGAACTGTGAAATGTGTACTTTATAGTTTTGTTTGGGATAAATTCATTATGTTGTTCATAAGAGCCAGATTTTTCATTCGCTTTATGCACACAGATAACTTTTATAGATCATTCTTAGAACCACTCATTTTTTATCTGTATGAACTTAGGAAATACCTACAGACCTCAGTGAAATATACACTGGTTTACACTGTGTGTCCTTCCGGGGAGAATCCTCTTCCACTTCCAGACCTGAATAAACAAACGCTTCCCCTACAGCTCTTCCGGGTACCTGACCCCGGGGGACAGCCCTTCCCTGAGGAGTACTTCCCACCCCCGGAACTGGGCGGGCCTTAGGGATGTGTTCTGTGCTTCTCCACAACACATTTTTGTGTTTCTTGCATGGTCTCCTCTGTTAGAAAGCAATGACTTTATCGACTTTGTCCATGTTATATACAAAATTCCTGCAGCACAGCAGGCATGTAACAACACAGACTTCATGAGAGAACACAAATTATGATGTCTAGGTATCTTCAACGACAAAGGGTATTCACTTGGGGAGAAATACGGAGTCTGTGTTTTGTGGTGAAGGGCAGATGGACAGCGAGTGCACAGTCAGTGCAGTAAAACCCAGCCCTGTTAGAACGTGGAACAGTCATCACCGGAATCTACAGTCACACCAGAAGCCCCATCCTGGGGGCTCAGAAGTGAAGCTGGAGGAAGCTCCATTGAAAGAAAAGCTCAGTGGAGGTGTACCTTTGACGTTTCACACTGAGAAATACGGCAGGTGGGCAGTGCCACTGACGTTCCCCACTGAGAAATACGGCAGGTGGGGAGTGCCTTTGGCATTCTACACTAAGAAATACGGCAGGTGGGCTGTGCCATTGAGTTCCCCACTGAGAAATACTGCAGGTAGGGAGTGCCATTGACGTTCACACTGAGAAATACGGCAGGTGGGGAGTGCCACTGATGTTCCCCATTGAGAAATATGGCAGATGGGCAGTGTCATTGACATTCCCCACTGAGAAATACTGCAGGTGGGTAGTTCAGAGGCGAGTGCAAGCCTCCTGTCCACACTGAAGCTCAGCTCTCCCACAGCAACTCCTGGTTGCCTTCCCAGTCCTCTGGACTCTGAGTGCTCCACCACGATCTCACTTGTCAGCTTGTAAATTGTTGCAGGAATCTTTGCTTCACAATCTGGAAGGGCATGGTAATAGTTATCATATGTGATTTCAAATTATTTTTGTCTTGGGAAAGGAAAACTTTGACCAAGAAATCATTACATATTTATTTTAGCATTTCTTGAATAGAAACACATTTTCTTTGTTTGATTTTGCCCTTCAGCTAGTATTTTGGAAGAGTTGAAAGAAAAAGGCTTTGGAAAATATAAAAGGGAGCAGGATTTTTTAAATATGTTGGAAATATTTAAACTTTCAACTCTCTTGGAATTTTATCAGAAATATCATCCTGAGGCTTCAAATCTATTGTTAACTTGATGAGTCCAAGCTTTTCCTATGATGAATTATGCTTATATTCTCTAGGAATTTCTGCCTGTTCTTCCATAAATTGTAGAAGCAAATTTTACTCTGAGTTCTTTCAGAAAAATAACAGTAGAGGAGACAGGCCCCAAGGCAGAGTGTGTCCTCATTTCAGTCAAGTTTTCTAGTCCTTTGTTGTATTTATTTATCATACATCCCATGTAGGCATCCTTAGGATCTCTATTTTATGAAGGTGAAACTGAAGCTTAGAAATAGCAATTAATGGCTGAGACTGGAGCCTCAGGCCTTGTAAGCTGTGTCAAGAGGGAGATGGATGGCGGGAGTGAAATCAATCAGCACCAATCCAGCCTGAGATCAGATGAGTACCCTGAGCCGAGTGCAGAAGGAGCCCCGTCTCTAAAACTAGTGAACTGTGGTTTGTGGAACTGGGATGAAACCACACGAAACACACAGCTGGAAGACTTCCAAATCCTACATCCAAACAAGCCAGTATTTGCAACAATAGCATAGCCACGAGCACCTACGAAAACAAGGTCCAGAGTGAACCAGAAGATCCAACCTCCCCTGCCTACCAAGGATGTCTGTCAGCAGCTCACATCTGATCTTGACCCCACAGCTTGAAAACTTCCAGTGCTCCCTGTTTCTCTCATGAAGCATGGAGTGCTCAGGGTAGCATGTGAAGGCCTTTCCCTCGGACTGCTCATCTTCCTAGATCCTCCTCCTCCTGCTAATCTTTCCCCTCTCACCTTCATTGCATCCTCACCAAGTTCTTGAGTTTATTTTAAAACCTGTGTCAGCTTATGACTTGTGAATATCTCTCCTATATACCATGATTATAACCTGGTTGATTTGTTTATTTCCATTTTTTTCTCTAAACCAAAACCTCTGCTTTTGAATCCATGCCACAGGGATGCCTGTTTTCAGCTCTGGGACGTATAAAGTGACATAGAGTTGTGGGTGATGTGGGAGGAGAGTGAACAGAGAAGACAAATTGATGTTACAGCTCTCGTATTAATGTATTAGTCCATTCTCATGCTGCTTTGAAGAAATAACTGAGACTGGGTAATTTATAAAGAAAAGATGTTTAACTGACTCACAGTTCTGTGTGGCTGGGGAGGCCTCAGGAAACTTACCATCATGGCAGAAGGCACATCTTCAAAGGGCTACAGGAGAGACAGTGAGTGCAGGCAGGGGAAATGCCAGATGCTTATAAAATCATCAGATCTGGTAAGACTCACCCATTATCAAGAGATCAGTATGGAGGAAACTGCCCCTGTGATTCAATTACCTCCATCCGGACCTACCCTTGACATGTGAGGATTATTATAATTCAGGGTGAGTTTTAGGTGGGGACAAAGCCACACCATATTATTCCACTCCTGGCCCCTCCCAATCTCATGTCTTTTCATATTCCAAAACCAATCATGCCTTCTCAACAGTCCCCCAAAGTCTTAACTCATTTTAACATTAACTCAAAAGTCCACAGTCCAAAGTCTCATCTGAGACAAGGCAAGTCCCTTCCACTTATGAGCCTGTGAAATCAAAAGCAAGTTAGTTACTTTCTAGATACAATGGGGGTACAGGCATTGGGTAAATATACCCATTCCAAATGGGAGAAATTGACCAAAACTAAGGGGCTACAGGCCCCATGCAAGTTCAAAATCCAGTGGGGCAGTCATTAAATCTTAAAGCTACAAAATGATCTCCTTTGACTCCATGTCTCACATCTGGGGCACACTGATGCAAGAGGTGGGTTTACATGGCCTTGGACAACTCCTTAACGGGCTGGCATTGAGTGTCTGGTTTTCCTGGTGCATAGTACAAGCTGCTGGTGCACCTGCCATTCTTGGGTCTGGAGGATGGTGTGCCTCTTCTCACAGCCCTACTAAGCAGTGCCCCAGTGGGGACTCTGTGTGGGGGCTCTGACCCCACATTTCCTTTCCACACTGCCCTAGAAGAGGTTCTCCATTAGGGCCCTGCTCCTGCAGCAAACTTATGCCTGGACATCCAGGCATTTCCATACTTCCTCTGAAATCTAAGTGGAGGTCCCCAAACCTCAATTCTTGACTTCTGTGCACCCACAGACTCAACACCACGTGGAAGCTGCCAAGGCTTGGAGCTGGCAGCCTCTGAAGCAATGGCTTGAGCTTTACCTTGTCCCCTTTGAGCCACAGCTGGAATGCAGGGCACCAAGTCCTAAGACTGCACAAAGCAGCAAGGCCCTGGGCATGGCCAATGAAACAATTGTTTTCTCCTAGGACTCTGGGCCTGTGATGGAGGGAGCTGCCACAAAAGTCTCTGACATGCTGTGAGGACATTTTCCCCATTGTCTTAGAGATTAACATTTGACTCCTCATTACTTATGTAAATTTCTGCAGCTGGCTTGAATTTCTCCTCAGAAAGCATGGTTGTTTTTGTTTTTTTTTTTTTGTCACATTGTTAAGCTACAATTTTCTGAACTTTTACGCTCTACTTCCCTTTTAAACATACACCCCAATTCCAAGCCATATGTTGGTGAATGCATAAAACTAAATGCTTTTAAGAACACCCAAAGTGTCATCTCTTGACACTTTGTTGCTTAGAAATTTCTCCCACCAGATACCCTAAATCATCTCTCTCAACTTCAAAGTTCCACAGTACTCTAGGGCAGGGGCAAAATGACACCAAGTCTCTTCACTAAAGCATAGCAACTTTATTCCAGTTCCCAAAAAGTTTCTCATCTCCATCTGAGACCACCTCAGCCTGGACTTCCTTGTCCGTATCACTATAAGCATTTTGGTCAAGCCATTCAACAAGTCTCAAGGAAATTTCAAACTTCCCCACATCTTTCTGTCTTCTTCTGAGCTCTCCAAACTGTCACACGTCTGCATGTTACACAGTTCCAAAGTCACTTCCACATTTTTGGGTATCTTTATAGAGGACCCCGCTCTCTGCACTACCAATTTACTGTATTAGTCCATTCTCATACTGCTAGGAAGAAATACCTGATAGTGGGTAATTTATAAAGAAAAGAGGATTAATTGACTCACAGTTCTGCATGGTTGAGGATGCCTCAGGAAACTTACAATCATGGCAGAAGGCACTTCTCCACAGGGCAGGAGGAGAGAGAATGAGTGTAAGCAGGAGAAATGCCAGATGCTTATAAAACCATCAGATCTCATGAGACTCACTCATTATCAGGAGATTAGCATGGGGGAAACTGCCCCCATGATTCACATCTCCACCTGGTTCCACCCTTGACACGTTACGATTATTACAATTCAAGGTGGGAGTTGGGTAGGGACACAGAGCCAAAGCATATCAATTAATGAAAATCAAAATGTTGAGTTTAATATTTCATAACACAGATCTTAAATGCTTGTTGTTGAAAATAAAAAATGTGGAATATATGGAAAATAAACTTAAAATAACTGCACTTCTACCCTATAAAAGCAAATATACACATGAGGTCAAGGAGAGATTTCCCGTATAATAGGAAAAATGGGAAAAGAATAAGGCCTTGAGTTGTTTGCAAGCTCAGTTTAATTCAAAGGAGCTCTGTGGCCACCCCCAGATTAAATGCTACTCTGAGGAGACAAACTGGCTTCATTCTGACAGTTATCTGACCACGTTCTCTGAGCTGAGCACTGAGTTAGACACTGGAGACCTAAAGATAACTAAGTTGCTGTGCTCCACTATTTTTCATGTCTTGATTATTGAATTAAGTAATCGATGACTTATAAAACTGTATTAACAAACTGAAACATGTTTAAAGAAAGGTCATCAGTATATAATGAAGACTCTCGAATCAGTCCTCTAAGCAGATTTGGTGGAAATAGGGATGTGAAGCTTCGAAGAGGATGGACTGATGGGATCAGCGTGATGGACGCCCAGATATGAAAAGCCTGGAACGTGGAGGAGAGGGTGTTTCATTCTGGGTTGTTTCAGAGGGGCTGGCCTGTCCTGGCATTTGGAAGCTTAAGTGAAGCAACATTCAGCTCAGTGAGGTTGTCTGCTGGCCCATCGCCCTCTCAGGGGACAGGGGAGGAGGCCAGGAGCTCCTACCCCACCATGGGCACGGCAAAGTCTCAACAGCACCTGACCAAAAGGATGCAGTGTGTGCTTGGTCGACTGGATTAGATTATTTTCTAAGAATTGTTCAGGTACCTGATTCTTGCTTATCCTAAACATCTTTGCAATTGATAGTGGATTATTTGGGAAAAAAATGTAGTGCTCTAAACATTCCTAAAAAGGTTATAAATTATTATTGCATATGTATCTTTGCCTGATACTATGTCAAATTATCATTATTTGCTCATTATCTGACATGACCTAATTCTAGCAGTTACCTTGTTCTAGATCCCTTTTGCATGTTTGTGTCTTGACACTGCATGGCCTACATCTCATCACTTGGATTCAGGGCAAAAGAGATTGGTTTTACCCGGGTCAAGACTAAATCTAAGGACATGTCTGTTGTCCTGCCATTGACTAATCTTCAAATTTATTGCTTTATTAAAATGCTAATTAGTTTAGGATAGGCAGATTAGATTTTTCTGTGGTGTTATAACTCTAACAGTTTCATTCCTTAAGCGAGCAACGTCCAGAATTTGTTTTTGTTGCAAGACTTAAATTTAGTCTAGGAAATAATTTTAATGCTGAGGGTATGCACATTTCTTATCTTATTTGCTATATAAAATTTTAAAAGGCTACAATGCTGGAAAAATTAAGTGTCAAATGAATTCTGCTCTTGAAAAGAACTTACTTCTTTTTGATGATTCATTAAAGATAAAATATAAAAATGTCCTATAACATTTTCAGGAGCAAAATTAACATTCACCCTTTTAAATGAATTTTTAACAAATTCTCCAGGGCCTTGAATTTACAGTAGATTTAACTAAATGTCCTCTCTGTTGTCACTCTTTTATATGGAAATGAGCCCCTGACTTGTGGAATCAGAGAAGGATAGCAAAGTTTATATTTATACAGCAATTCCACCAAAAATGCTGGGTTGGAAAAATGTGAACTGCCAACATTCCAGTGGGAATTCCTGCTCCACGTGCGTTTGGAAAGATGTGGAGGCTCCTTTACATTCTTTATGTTTTCCCAACTCCCAGAAAGATTTTTTCCTTTGTTTGTTTCTGTACTTAAGGAAATGTTACTTTTTCCGAGGTATTGTGGGGGGTGGGAAGAGGATGGAGGCATGGAAGCCAGGAGCTTGGGAGTGGTTTGAAAATTTACTAACAAACACTGGTTTGCAGTTCTTCCCTGTCTTTTCTTTCCCGTCAGCAATCAGAGACAGCTGGTATTTTTCCTTTCCATCTCTCCTTGCCGAGGGTGCATTCCTCCATCCCAGCTTCTTTAACTTCTGCTGCTCACAGGCTAACGTGCAAAGCCTCTTGAGATCATGCAAGGCGCTGAGTGGAAACTCTTGTTTTCCCTCTGTAGTTTCTTGGAGCTACTCACTTTGTTTCAGTGCGTTTAAAAATAATTTACTGGCCAGGCGTGGTGGCTCATGCCTGTATTCCCAGCACGTTGGGAGGCTGAGGTGGGTGGATCACTTGAGGTTAGGAGTTCGAGACCAGCCTGGCCAACAAAGTGAAACCCCATCTCTACTAAAAATACAAAAAGTTAGCCAGGTGTGGTGGCAGGCACCTGTAATCCCAGCTACTCGGGAGGCTGAGGCAGGAGAATCAGTTGAACCTGGGAGGCAGAGGTTGCAGTGAGCTGAAATTGCACCACTGCACTCCAGCCTGGGTGACAGAGCAAGACTCTGTCTCAAAAAAAAAAAAAGTAATTTACATATTGTTGACATATCAACAAAGTTTAGCAACTCATTTAAAAATAGGTTCTCTGTTTCTAGATCTTCGGGTTTTAAGATATGGATTTCCCATCTCAGCTAGTAGTGTTTAATTATGGTAAGCAGTTACTAGTGTTGCCAGAAAGGGGTCCTGATCCAGGCCCCAAGAAAGGGTTCTTGGAGCTCATGCAAGAAAGAATTCGAGGCAAGTCCACAGAGCAAAAGTGAATGCCAGTTTATTAAGAAAGCAAAAGAATAAAAGACTGGCTGCTCCATAGACAGAGGAGCGCCGTGGGCTGCTCGTTGCCCATTTTTATGGTTATTTCTTGATGATATGCTAAACGAGGGTAGATTATACATGCCTCCCCTTTTTTAGATCAACAGGGTAAGTTCCTGATGTTGCCGTGGCGTTTGTGAATTGTCATGGCGCTGGTGGGAGTGTAGCAGTGAGGGTGGCCCGAGGTCACTGTCATCTCCATCCTGGTTTTGGCCAGCTCCTTTCCTGCAACTTGTTTTGCCAGCAAGGTCTTTATGACCTGTGTCTTGTACCAACCTCCTATCTCATCCTGTGACTTAGAATGCCTTAACGGTCTCAGTATGCAGCCCAGCAGGTCTCAGCCTTATTTCATCCAACCCTGTTCAAGATGGAGTTGCTCTGGTTCAAACATCTCTGACATTAGTGTACCCTGAGCTTTCTGGGAAACTCTGAAATTATGTTGATAGTAGCTTCTAATAAAGTAGCCATTTTCATACATACCATGATTTCAGTATGACCTGTGTACTTAAACACGTTTGTAAATTCTGAGATGTAGTTTTCATTATAAGACTCATAATTTCCAGCCTTTCTGATAGAACTGACAAATACTAGAACATAGTCTTTCCATAGATATAGTTTTAGATTTGCAAATGTTAACAATGTTTAAAAATGATTAGGGACATCAGTCAAATTGAAACATTCAGAAATATCTTTGAAAACGGCCAAAAACTTGCCGATGAGCAAATGTTGCAAATGTTGTGTGGCTCCCGGTATGACCCCCAGTGCGCGGTACAGCTTTGAGGAAATGATCTCACAAGAGCAGGTGCTCAGGAGAGCCATGTGGCTCACACGTTACTGCCGGCAGCTGTGAAGCATACTTAGGGAAAGAGAATTAAGTAGACTTCTTGTACCAAAGGACTTGAGAATTTGGGGAAATACATGATTGGCAAGATGGAGTCGGGGACTCAGAAGCTAGAGTATTTGTGTTAATTTCTTGTTTATAGAGTAATGTCTTCATGTACATATGAAACGGTGCTGGGTCACAATACTGATTGTTAGCTGACAAACGTTTCGTGAGTCGTGTGCCCTGTGCTGTACTGTCAAGCACAGACAGGAGATTAATCAGTATATTGCTGAGTGTAAAATACATTTGCATGTTCTGTTTACTGGGCTTAAGTGAATTTTTTACTTAATTGGTTATTGTAAGTTATATCGCCGAGTTTAAAATGAGGAAACTGAAATCAGCCGAGGAAAATCGAATGCCAATTTATTAAGCTCCGGGGCGAGGTTCTGTGGTCCGGGAAAGGGGGCCAGAGAAGTCGTGCTCAACTTCCCAGGGCAAGGGGTTTTATAGGGGTCAGAGGCCATCGGGTGGACATTGGGAGACAAAGCATAGGGCAATTGATTGGGTATTGGGAAGCAGAGCTTGGTCAGGGCGAGCTGCTACTGGTAGGTAGGAGGGATTTTCAGTGCGTGGGCATTAGAGGCGATTGATTGGATACTGGGAAACAAAGCATGGGGCAATCTATTGGATATTGGGAAGCAGGGTTTTTCAAATTTTGGTGGGGTGTTTCGGCGGACTAGGTGCCGAGTGCAGGTTTGGGTGGGGAGTGCAGAAGTGGGCGTTAGGGAAGCTACGTGACGGAGCTCAGGTAAGCGCAGAAGGCTCAGGTAAGCGCAGAAGGGTGACGTAGTTTCCAGGCTTAGGGAGGGGTGGGCATGTCCGAGCTCCCGGCGAGGCGGCCAACCTTACAGTTATGAAAGTCATCATTTGTAAAACCCAGTTCAGGTGTGAATTCAGTGGAAAAGCTAACATTGCTGTCATTTCGGAGTCAGGGACCTTGGTATTTGGGAAGGAGAGTATATAGCAAGGCTCTCCTTTAAATATCTTTATATGTCCATCTCCCAGGAACATTGCATGAGCTGGCCACCTGTGGTTGGGTGGAGCCATGTGCCTAGGTCTGGCCAGCGATGTGTGTCATTTCTAGTTGGAGCATTTAATCGTGGGAGTGAAATCATCAAGAACTTTCTTTCTGCCAAAATTGTGGACAGCAAAATTCAAAATGATGGCTTCTCTGTTGACCAGATATTTTTGCCTCCCTGATGAGCAAAGCCCCTGCTGACCTGAGATACGCCATGTGTATTGAGTGAAAAATAACCTTTTATAGTTTGAACATACTGTGTTTGTGGTAATTGTTACTTACCACAGCATAACCTTAGTCCATGCTGCCGATACGAAAATCAATCAAATGAAAGGAAGATGATGTACCTTGTAACTGGTCACTCTAGGAGAGGCTGCAGAAGACAGGCTGTCTGTGACATGTTTTGGTTACCTATTGGCTGTATTTCACACGGTCCCACAAATACTCTTAGGTCAATCTTTGGCTGGTAGAACCACCACCCCCATCTCTCCTTCAATTGCATGAGTCATTTTCCCTGACCATCTCTGTGTCCAAACTTCCCTTTTTCATAAGGACACCAGTCATGCTGGATTAGAGCCCCTCTAATGACTTCACGTTGATTTCATCACCTCTGTAAAGACCCTAACTCTGATACGTGTCCTAAGGCAGTGGGGATTAGGACTTTCACATATGAATTTTGGGGAAACAAAACTGAACCCTCGACATAGGGAAATTTTCTTTAGTGTTATACATAGCATTGTAATAATCACCATTTACATAAATTTTTGACTAATTTTTAAATTATTTCCTTATTATAGATTTTTTAAAGTAGGAGTGTTAGGCCAAATTACATAACTTCATAAAGATTAACGGTACACAAACAGCCTTTCAAAAAGGGTCTATTAATGTTCACTTCCAGCCCCATTCAGTATTGGATTTGGGTGATTCGATGTGTATCGTCTAATGGTCGTCTCTGCAGTCTCACTGTCACTTTCTTGTGTGTTTATTTGACTTCTGGAGAGGGTGCAGTAATCACATGACCCTATGGCTTCAGGGAAGGAATTTATATTCATTCTGATGTTCTGTGAGATGGAAATGCCTTAACTGACTTTGTTTTGTCAACAGAGGTACTAACGATGCTCTGTTGGGTCTCCGTCTTCTGACGACTAAAATAAGAACATTTTGGTCACTAGTCAGTAATTGGGAAATATTTTTGATTGTAAAAACAGTTGTATTCCAGTTACTCAGTCTGTTTTAAAATTTTGTAGTATGTTACCACTTTTTACATTTCACAAATATATTCATACATATGTATATGTGTATGTACACATTTACGTGAGTGCATACATATGTGGTACATGCTTACACATTGTCTTCATCTAGAGCCTTCTTATTATGAAGTTTAGACTCACAGAAGTATTGTGTAGAGAGCACAGAGAGCTCCTGTGTACGGATCACCCTGCTTCCCCAATGCTAAAATCACACATGGTACAAACATCGAACTAAAAAATTGACGTTGGTACCTGTGCTGTTAACTAAAGCAGAAGCTCAACTCTTATTTCCTTAGTTTTCCACAATGGCCCAGTTCCTGCCCCAGAATCCAGTACAGAATCTCACACTGCGGGAAGCTATGCGTCCTCAGTCTCCAGCTGTGATGATGCCTCACCTTTCTGTGTCTGTCTCCCGTAAACTTGACATTCTGTGTCTCCCATGAACCTGACATTGTGAAGCAGTTCTGGCCAGTCTTTTCTAAAGCGTCCTGTGAATGTTAGCTGGTCAGATTATATCACAGTGTCGTTTACATCACCTCTATCCATGCTGATGTCTTGTCTTTCTATTCCACCGATAACAGAGATAAGGACTGGCTTGTGTGACTGGAATTGCAAGACTGACCAGCAAAGTTTTATTCGTTTTTAAATCTCACGTAGTTTAAAGGCGTATTGCTAGGTGCCTGCATATTTAGGAGAGTTTTATCCTCCTGAAAAATTGATTGCTTTGTCATTATGCAACACCCTCTTTGTCCCAGGCAGGTTCCTTTTGCTGAAGTCTACTTAGATGTTAATATCGCTGCTCCAGCTCTCTTCTGGTTCGTGTTGTGTGGTGTGTCTGTCTCCATCTTTTCACTTTAACTTATTTACACTTTTATACTTAAAGTGAATTTCTTCCGAAAGGCTGTAGTTGAGTCTTTCTCTTTGATCCAATCTGGAAGTCTTTGCCTTTTAAGACATGTTTAGAATATTCACCTTTCAGGTTATAATTGATATGATTCAATTAAAATTCAATATCTTGTTAACTATTTTCTATTTGTTCTATTTATCCTTATTTAATTTTATTTTGTTTTCTGCCTTCCTTTGGGTAAAGAGAGATTTCTAAAACATGATTATATTTAATGTGCTTCATTAACGTGTCATTTATGAATATATCTCATGACTTACTGTCCGAGGGCTTGCAATGCAAATACTCAAGGAGTCTTTGTTGATATTGCCTTGCATTTTAGTATTTCATTCCCCACTCTAGCGATTCACAACAGCCTTGCAGTCTGTGAGGCTTCAGGTACCCCTCCCGGCTGCCATGCTGATGCCTGTGGTGTGTGTGGAATTCGCCTTGTTCACCTGCCCAGAGCCACATTTGAGTGACAGGTCCATCTTCATCTCTGCCTGGCAATGCCACAGCAGGGCTCTTTTTCTGTTAGAATGGTCTGCTCGGCACAATGTGGATGATGTTGGCACCCAAGCAGAGAATGAGACCGAAGTCCTCACCATCCTTCACGAGCCATCCTGGGGCACCCCTTCCCACCCACAAAGCCCACCCCCCCCCGGCTTCTAGGTTAGGGGAAATGTGGTGTCCGCTCGCTCCTCACAGGTAACGGAAGCGTGCGTGTGGTGTGGTAGAAGGGATGGAGAGAACTCCCTGGAAAGCCAACTTGCATCTCCCTCCTGGTTCTGGTCTCCCACGGTGGGAGGACGCAGGCCTGCCTGCAAAGGGCGTGTGGTGGAGGGGACTGGAATATTGGTGATTCCTGACCCATAGCAGGCCACAGACCAACTGGCCCTGTAGGATGGTGGCAGGCCCAGAAGCCGGGCGTGTTGAGTCCTGAACAGCTCAGAGCCCATCACGAACTGTGTTACAGCCCTCTCCAGGGTTGGGAGGACAGGAAGTGTCTCCCTGAGCCCTCCATGGGCTCAGGACAGAATGAATCTACTTTGTAATTTCCCACAGCCAGTGTTAGGGCGTGATGGGATGGTCCTCCTGGAGGGCCTCAGGACACGCCCATAGGGCTGGACACTAGAAGGATTTTGACAAGTCCTGATTCAGTTAGATGCTGCTGAGGCTCAGCTCCGTGACTCCACAAAGAACTGATTAGAGAGTGAGGAGTTGTCAATGGTTGTATTTTCATAAATGCTGATTCAATGTAATTTTGCTGGTCCTTTTTTCATGAATAAGACACGACTAGACATTCACTTTCTGTTTCTGAAGCAGTCACCTATGAAAAGCCTCAGCACTGGAGATGCCCAGGCAGCCGCGAGCCATTCTGGGTGAGAAGTGCCTTCCAGCAGGGCCCTAGGGTGACAGCACGGGAGATGCCAGGTGCCCTCCCCCCTCTTATTGCCCATTAGACATCTGCGTCTGCTCCTCTTTGCTTCTACATCCAAAATCTTCTTGCTTTGGGTGTGTGAACCCCTTTTCTACTCGCCTTTAGGAACCGTTAAAAGTGATTGTGCTTTTCATCATATTGTGTGGGTTCCAAACACACTAAATGGATTTTTATCTGTTAAATGAATGAAATGGAATATTTTTATATATCTCACATTTAGTTACACAGAAAAATAGCACAAGGGTATAAGGGATACATAGTTTCCAAGTGATTTTTGTTGTTATGTTTAGTTGGATATATTTCTAATGAAACAAAGACCTCTACATATGAATAGTTATTTTAACTATTGTCTAAACTCGAATCATGCAACAAAATCAATATCTTAAAATATTCCCCCAAAATGCAGATAATGTATCATTTCGTATGTACCAAGATATTCAAATTTACTCCTAGATTTTGGGGGATGGAAAGAAGGTGAAGAGGTTCCTCAAGGTAACATTTTTAAAATTGGAATTAGCTTTTAATATGAATATAGATGTAGCTGTAAATGAAAGAATGATTTCTAAAATTACAGGAATGTAATATGTTTGTCCTTTTAAGTTAGGAAAAAACACAGTTGAAGGTCATACATCCAGGTCGGCTTTAAAATTAGCAAGTAAAAAAACCATATTCTTCCTTGCAAGCATTTGTGAGCCAGATGTGGCACAGAACACAATGTGCCCATCCCGGGAGTGACACTGTGAATGTGCATATGACTGAGGTGAAGTCTGTCCAGTCAGCGATGGCGGGCCCAGCTCTCCCTGCCCATCTTTACTCCGACGTCCTAAAATACAACTGGAATCTGGCACTGTCTCTAAACTCCTTCCATGATGGGCTTTTGTGTCCAGCAACAAGCTGGAGCAGCCCAGTGTGGTGTGTGGGTCATGACTCAATCTGCTTCAATCCCTTCTTCCCTCAGCTTTCCCTGGTCTTCCAGATACAATCGGTCAGTTCAGTGAAGCTGACGTCAGCATATTCTAAGTACACAAGACACACTGAAATCTCATCCTCTCTTGGGAAATTTCTCCTCAATGTCCAATAAGGAATCTAAGTGCTGCCTCCTCGCTGGGCTCCCAGAGCCCCGTGCTGTCCTTCACCTGCCTTCCCGCTGCACCTCATGCATCCTTTCCTGTCACCTGTGTTTCGTTCTCCAGATGCTGCTGCCACATGAGACATATTGACGGTGTCCTGCAGGAAGGGGTTGCGGCACTAAGTAGGGAATCCATTTCTAGCGGTACTCCAAGTAGGACACAGCCCTTCTCAGACAGGCGCACTAGAAGTCACTCTTCCTCACCATTGCCTCAGAGTGCAAAGGCTCAGGCTTCCCCAGAAAGCACACAGACCAAGCGTGCACGGACCACAGACCCAGAGCTGTAACAGTCTTGAGCCCTAGCTGAGAATCCTTGGAGCCTGCTGGAAAGGGCAGTCCGTCAGAGATACCCGTGGACAGATGGCTTCCTGTGGAGCTCGTGGATGATGAAAAGACACTGGTCCTGACGGGCAGGGATGCTTGGTGTGTAGTTCTGCAGAGATGCTGGGTTTCACGGGGCTTCATCCACCTAAGTGGGTCCAGCCTGGGCCTCCCCTGAGACCTGGGCCTTGGTGGGGCACCTATCATTTCTTCTTCTGGTGCATATTCATGCCTGTGGATGAACGTGGCCACATGACCTGTGCTTCCCTGGCGGTTCTGGACACACTTCAGTTGTTGCTCTGTCTCCTTCTCCCTTTCACAGCCAGACTTCTTGGAAGTATCAGCTGCGTCCATTTTGTTAATAATGATGACCTTGGCAGCATCTAAGTAAAACCAAATTACAGCAGCCTCAACTAAAAAAGATGTGTTTCAGGGGAGTAGAAAGTCAGAAGTAAAGTCCGGGGTGATTGCAGCTGTTCGAGGAATTCACCCAACGCCTGGCTCCCTCCTGCTTTCTGCTCCACTGAAGAGAGAAGGCCTCTCGTGGAGGGGCCCACTTCACCCTGAGCTGACCTTGGGCGTATTACCCGTGTCCTTGCTTTTACCAGGCTAGTTGCTGTAATACTTCCTAAAAAACTAACACTAGGGACTATAAACTTGCAAATGTAATTTTGTCCCAGACATAAATTTCTAACTGTATGCTAGAATTGCTCAAATCGTGTCCACTTTTTTCTAAAAAAACTTGACTGCCTATGCATTGCTTCTAGAATCAAGTAGAATCTCCTTAATTTGTTATTCAAAGACTTTTCAAGCAACTTTCACCCACTTGTGAGGTTTACCTGAAGTAAACGCAGCCACGTCCTCCACACCCTGGAGGAACCGACTTCCACGCCCTCAGTCACTCCCCTGCGTTCGTGTCCTGTGACAGTTCCATGAAGATCTCAGTAGGAGACACAGCAAAACTGCTTCCTCAGAAAATGTCATGTCTTGTCATGTCCTTTCTGATTTATTTTCCATCCAACCTCTGTGTAAAAAACTAAAGAACGCGTGCAGCTTGATCATGTCATTCAGTTGTTGTGAAATGTTTTCCAAATGAGCTTTGTAGAGTTTTTCTGCAAAGAAAGAGAAGCAGGCCATGTGTCCACGGCGCAGTGCGAATCCTCCTGCGTTAGCTGCCACAGCCAAGAAGTGAGCCTGTTACTTATCTCTTCCTTGCCTGAGCTGTTGGCTACACGCTGAAAACCAAAACGAGGATGTGTTTCCATAGCTCTCCAAAACAACGGTCCTTCCCGCTGTTCAAGATGCCTCAGCCCTCACTGAGTTTCCATTTCTTTCCAGCTTTCTAGGTAGACAAAGTTTATGTCATACATCTTGGCAGTTCCACGTATGTTCTCAGATTGCCGCTTTGTGCACGAACATTGTCTTATCGAACTATACAGTCCTTACAGACGAGTAATCACATGGGAAGCACACGAGAAGCTTTAGTGCTCTTTAATTAGCACTTCTGAATAGCGTTAGCCAGAGACAGTCTATGCAGCGCCTCCCTCACTTCCTCGCACGCTTTCTCTGACCTTCGGAAGCGACCTTAGACGTAATGTCCCTTTCCTTATTTCCACGTCTTTAATCCAAGCAGGGTTGAAGTATCATCCTGACTCATCTCTGAAGACTTGTAGCGTGGGGCAGCCCCTGGCTTATTCTCAAGCTGCCCAATGTGTTTTGTTTATTTTTTCTAAATATGCCAAGACGAAATTCCCTCAAGAAGAAATGATAAATCCACGTGGTTTATTTACAGCAGTCCCAAGGGACTAGAAGGGTATGATAAAGGAAGCCAGTGGTGCCCTGTGAGGTCAGCGTTCTGTAGGACATTCCGTTTAGGGCCATTCATTTCTTTTCCTTTTTCTTTCTTTCTTTTTTTTTTTTTTTTTTTTTTTTTTTGAGATGGAGTCTCACTCTGTCGCCAGGCTTAAGTGCAGTGGCACGATCTCGTCTCACTGCAACCTACGCCTCCCGGGTTCAAGTGATTCTCCTGCCTCAGCCTCCTGAGTAGCTGGGACTACAGGCACATGCCACCATGCCCAGCTAATTTTTTGTGTTTTTAGTAGAGGCAGGATTTCACCATTTTGGCCAGGATGGTCTCTATCTCTTGACCTCGTGATCCACCTGCTTCAGCCTCCCAAAGTGCTGGGATTACAGGTGTGATCCACCGTGCCCAGCCAGGGCCATTCGTTTCTAATCACAGTTAGTCCTGAAAGTGGGAATCATGATGTCCATTGTAGGAGAGGAATTCAATTTTACATGTTAAGAATTTTGGGCAAATGCTCAGTAGGGAAGCAATAAACGTTTATTTGGTGAAGATGTCTATGTCCGTAAGTGACAGACAGGAATTGCAACTAACGTGTATCACATTCCAAAGCATTTTTTTTCAGCAAACTATACTCAACAGTATGTTATGTGATCTGTTAATATCATCACATAGATTTTTAAAAATCTCGGCAGGGCGACGTGGCTCACGCCTGTAATCCCAGCACTTTGGGAGGTACAGGTGGGTGGATCATCTAATGGCAGGAGTTTGAGGTCAGCCTGACCAATATGGTGAAGCCCTGTCTCTACTAAAAAGACAAAAAGTAGCCAGGTGTGGTGGTGTGCACCTACAGTCTCAGCTACTTGGGAGCCTGAGACAGGAGAATTGCTTGAACCCAGTGGGTGGAGGTTGCAGTGAGCTGAGATTGTGCCACTACACTCCATCCAGCCTGGGTGACAGAGTGAGATTCCATCTCCAATAATAACAATAATAAAACTCTTTATTTTGTCCTTTAAAAATATTTTTTTCTCTCTTATCAAAATGTTTATTTTTAAGAAATGGAGTCCAGTTAATATTTTTTTCTCTCTTATCAAAATGTTTATTTTTAAGAAATGGAGTCCAGTTACACTAACAGTTGTCCATGTCTTTGGAATACCTGCCTGTGCTCCTGGGAGGTTGAGCTATTTCCCCATTTTACACATATGGGAACTAAGGCTTCAAGGAGTTAAATACTTTTGCTAAGATGGACTGTAACGAAAGGACCAAGGTTTGTGGCCGTACTGGTCCAATTATGCAGAGAAGGCCGTTCTCCCGCGCCCTGCTGTATGTCATGGCTGAACTCTTCCACAGCCCCGAGTGGCTCTCTGGCGTGAAGCTGGCCACATAGTTTTCTGAATTTGCAATGCAGTAATTATCTAAGGTCAAGATGAAGAATTCCGGAGGAGAGGCAGCTGGAATATCTTGGTGAATTCCCAAATACGTCTATAGCCACCGGGTATTTATGAAGGCCCATGGTGATGGTCAGCATTCCTAGCAGGGGCTGGGAGCCCGCCACTTGACCGCAGCCCCTGCCGTTCCGTCCGTTCAACTGGGCTGCTCAGCGGCTGGTACAGCCCTCAGGAGGTGGTGTCAGGAAACCCAGGAATCCCACTCCCTGCTCCAGGCCACCCAGAGCACGCAGGGTGGGGCTGGTGTACGAGCTCCAGCCTCCTGTTGTTGGCCTTATCCAGACTCCAAGCTTCTCTAGCAGACATTCTAATGTAAAATCATATTTTGGAATGTGATTTCATCATCTGATTCCAAAGTTTTTCTCCAGAAAGTTCCGCTTTTTCAACATTTCTCAAAGGCACAGTTTTAAATAAAACACATCAAGTTTCAGTTGGTCTAGTATATTCTTATGTACAAATCTGGCATGTCAATAAAAATAAGGTACTTTTGAAACCTAGACACACTGCGGTCGCGATGCCTTTGGTTCAATTCCGGCAAGTTCGGCTCTTGGGCCCACAGTTACAGCTTCAAGTGAGTCTTTAGCTCCGGCTTCTCCCTGAGCAGTGATTCATTGGTCAAAATTCTCTCCCTAATTCTAAGGAGCACCTTCAAACTCCTGCCATTCTCTTCAAACTTTGGGTTTCAGGCAAAGTCCCAGCCTCAGCGGGATCTGTCACAGAACGCCTCTCGAAATGTGTCCTATCTGAGGTGAGGGCAAGGGGCTTTTGTCCCGGTCACTCCCAGGCCACAGACTTCCCTGGGGTTTGGATTCCTAAGCACTCCTGCCTCCTGGTGGGGCATCCTGTTCCACAGACTCTGGATACCCTTGTGGACCCTGAGCAGCAAACCCACAGACGTGCTGCTGTGCATGGAATCTGAGAGGATCAGGGTGGTGCCCTGGGTGGTCTGGGGCACCCGGGAGCAGAGGCCACGCAGACATTAGCTGGGTGAGAATTTTACCAGGAGGAATGCCTCTGCAAGGGAAACAAGGCAGGAGAGTGGCCAGGCTGGGACTCCAGTCCAACCCCAGAGGAGGACAGAGAGAGGAGGCTGGGAGGACGCACCGTCTGTGCAGACTAACAGACTCTGGCTGTGCTGCCGGGGAGCCCCAGTGCCAGAGCCAGCGGTCAGAGGAGCCCAGGGCCTCCCGAAGGACAGGCCCCGCCAAGCCTTCCTGTTCACGCGAATGTTGCTGAGGAACAGCTCCCAGGCAGTGCAGCCTTAATGCGAACGCAGCAGTGAGTTTCAGATGCCAGCAGCTGTGTTGGCCGAAGCTGGCATCCGGTGAAGACATACTCATTGCTGCGTCAGGTGTCCACACTGCTGCACTGGACAATATGAATCTGCATATGAGCACCAAGGAAGCACACGGGTGTGTATTCACCTATTTTCACACTGCTGTAAGGAACTGCTGAGATGGGGTAAGTTATAAAGGAAAGAGGTTGAATTGACTTGCCATTCGGCATGGCTGGGGAGGCCTCAGTCAACTTACAATCATGGAGGCAGGTGAAGGAGAAGCAAGTTCCTTCTTCACAAGGCAGCAGGAGAGGGAGAGAACAACGTGGGGAGCACCGCCTTTAAATCCTCAGCTCCTGTGAGACTCCCTCCCTATCACAACAGCCTGGGGGAGACTGCCCCCATGATCCAATCACCTCCCACGGGTCCCGCCCGCAACACATCGGGATCACAATTTGAGATGAGATTTGGGTGGACACAGAGCCAAACCTTATCGAGTATGTTCATAGACGTCTGATTCATTATGACCCCAAACTGAGAACAGATCAAACGTCTGTCAGCAGTAACATGTGTCAATAAGTGACAGCGTCTGTTTACAGTGGGTTACTCCACAGGGAAGGTGTCTTCACTACTGCACGGGACACGGAGGAATGCCACAAACATCATGCAGACTAGAAGGGGTCAGATGCAAAAGACCACGTGTCACATGACACCATGTGTGCTCAGCTTGGAAACAGACAGAGCCGCTTTGCAGCATGAGCCCTTAGATAAGGGGCCACCTTCGGGGAGGAAGGGAGGAAGGGAGGATAGGGGAGAGGAGGGAAGCAGGAGTCCTTTTGGGGTAAGCAACTTGCTAAATTGTCGACAGTTATTTTGCGTGCATGTTAAATATAAACCCAGCTCCCTAGTTTATAACGTTTGGCATTAATGGTTCCTTAATGCAGAATCAAAAACACAGGTAGGTGCACAGTCCCGTGCATTAAAATAATTGCTATAACCATGTGTTAATTAATACGTGGGGCACAGGCATCACGGCACCTATCTTCTTGTTGTTCTTGTGAATAGTATGAAGAAGGTTCTAACTTGCGGAAGTATTACTGACTCAGTCTCTGCACTGAGCTGGACACAAGGCGCTCTGAGAATAAATTGCTTGTATATTCCTGGGCTTGTTTATTTTGACATCGGTTAAAGTAACACTGTGAAGAATGATGGAAATAGACGTTGAAATGGCATCTGGCAGAGCAATGATTCCAATGCTCAGCACAAGGTCTGTGGTGGCTCCAGCTTGAATTGTTTTAAGATAGGTTACCTCAGATTCTTTAAGAAATGTGCACAATGCTTAAATAAAATGCCATTTTTGTCCAACTGTGTAGACACACAAAACTCAAAAAACTAGCACCGCAGTCCCGCTTTCTATCATAAACTATTTCCCCCTGGGCTGATTCATTCGGTCATAACCCAGCAACCCGTGAGCCTGTAAGCACCTACTGTTAGTGGAGCTGAAGCTGCATCAGGAGCCTCGAGGGGCTGACTCACAGCCCGGGGCTCAGCCGTGCACAGTGACCTCAGCGTGACTCACGCTCAGGACCACGGTTCTGTCCAAAGTTATTAAAGCTGCACTCAGGCCCTCTGTGCGTCTGACTATAGCGTTCCTTCACAATTATTAGCAGAGAATCCCTCCCGGTGAGAGCAGGGTGAAATATCTGAAATTCATTTTTTTAAGGGACTCCAGCTTGGCACATACGTTTCCTGCTTTGCTCTCCTCAGAAAACACACTGTGAATCTGGCGTTTGGTTTTCGTCATGCTGAGAACTCATGGGAATGTCACAGTTGTAATTTATTGTGTCGTATGTATTTAAGGTGTGGGCCATGCTGTTTCGATCTGGTGATCTGGACATGCACACTGGCAGGGACGTGAGGACTAGTCAATTAAATTACTGAGCGCCTCTTTCACACAGTGCGTGTGCGTGCACGGGCGTGCTGAATGCATTAGTCAGGGTTCTCTAAAGGGACAGAGCTGACGGAATACATGTATAAATAAAGGGGAGCTCATTGAGTATTAACTCACCCAATCACAAAGGCCCACAACAGGCTGGGGAGCAAGGAGAGCCAGTCGGAGTTCCAAAACTGAAGAGCTTGGAGTCTGATGTTTGAAGGGCAGCTAGCCTCCAGCACGGGAGAAAAATGTAGGCTGGGAGGCGAGGCCAGGCTCTCTTTTCACGCTTTTCTGCCGATTTATATTCGCTGGCAGATGATTAGACGGTGCCACTCCGATTAAGGGGGGGGCCTGCCTTTCCCAGTTCACTGACTCAAACATTAATCTCCTTAGACCGCACCCTCACAGACACACCCAGGATCAATTCTTTGTATCCTTCCATCCAATCAAGTTGACACTCAGTATTAGCCATCAGAGTAAGGTAACCTAAAATTTACTTTCTTGGCAAATTACCAGTGTAAGGGGCAGGAATGGGAGGTTGTAGGTCAAACAGTGCAGTTTCAGATTTGTAGGATAAGTCTAGAGATCTAATGTATGGCATGCACGTGTTAGTGGCTGTAAGGAGAACACTAGGAGCTCCCAGGAGGCCAGAGGCTGATCTCCCTGGCCACTCCTGCAAGACGCAGCCTCCGCTCTTGTTGTGAAGGTGACGCTGACGCAGATGGATAGGTCCTTGGCTCTGCATTCAGAGTAATCAGGACAGAAGCACAGCCTCGAGCTAAACAATGCAACCAACCAGCAGAAAGGCAAGAGTTACCTTGAAATAACACAACAATCACAAAAACAAGCATGGCCTTTCTAAGGACAGTCATCAGAGCAAGCATGTTTACTGGAGCTTCATTCTAAACACTGCCTGAAACGAGAACACGGGTTCTCATAAATGGTGAACAGTAAGTCGTCTGCGTGTAATTCTCTCACGATGCCAGCAGTCACACCCACAGCTTCCCAAATACTTCCTTTGGTCTTCTTGCTCCAGGTTCCTCGGGGCTCATGGAAGCCGAAATGGGTGGCCTCATACTGGAGATGTATGCACCTAAGCAAGCGAACACAAATGGCATTTCACTTCCTGTTAGTTTTTGCTCAGTCCTCCGAGAACCGCTGGACAATTGACAGTAGCTCAACGGGCTAAGTGATCCACTTAGGACTTCCAGATCTCTTAGAAACCGCGGCTGGGTAACTACAAGGACATTTGAACTCACCTGTTTCCCGGTGTTCACATACACCTTCATGCACATCCTGGGTGCATATCAAAAGGATGCCCTGATTGTTAAAAATGACTTATCTATGTATGTGGTTAAAATGAGAATTCGATGAATTAATGTTTTAAACCCTTTGCCTCTCTTATGTGCAAAACGTGATTTAGATAGAAAAGTATTGAATTTAGGCAAAAATCATGCAGCAGCCATGATGGCAGAAGCCATATTAGATGCTGAGACCCTGGACATCTAAACATTGAGCCTTGGACGTCTCCCTGCACCACCAGCCTCTGCCAAGAGTCGTCTGTGGAGGACACTCTCACTCAAGGTATCTTTCCTTTCTCTTCTGAATCTTGTTTTCTGCTTTTTTGGTTTCCCCTTGCAGCTTCTCTTAAAAGAACATGGTGATTTTTCTAGATTTATCTAGGGAAGAAAAAAAGCTGATGTAAATAGTCTTTGCAGCAGCAATACGGTTTCGGCTGTTTACGACAAGCAGGTGACCCCTGGTGCTGTTTACTTGGCCTCACATTTTGGTTCTTCGGTGAAAGTGTCTTATAAAATGGGGGTGGGAACTGCCTGGGTCAGTGGACAAAGTAAATTCAGACTTACAGGGAGGTGAACATGAAACTTCTGAAGTCAGCCTCGTGGGTAGGTTTTGCGTAAATACCTACAGATTATCCTGAAGCAATAAAAACTTTTTTTTTTTAACTTAACCAAGTAGAAGAAAGGTCTCGAATGTTTTGTAAAATCAATTCCGAATATCATTGCAGGATAAAAAAATGTAAGTAATTATGCTAATTTTGTGTAGGAAATAAGCTTTATATGAAAGAATAGAAATCGCATGTGAATTAAATACAGCAATGCAATCTGTTTTTATATTTCTATATTCTAATGTATGTTTTAACATAATTCATTGAAAGATTTAAGAGCAATAGCAACTCAGTAGCAATGAAGACCTCTAGCACCCCCCACTCCAAAAAAGAGAATATCACTTATTCTCTAGTGCTTTCATATTTACAAGGCACGTTTTTACAACCACATATACTTTACACGTTGATTCTTTCAGAAACACTGTAATGAAGGTGGAAGTTACTCTAACTTTACAAATTAACAACAAACTGTGGTTAAAAAATAGTCACATTACTGATGCGAGTCCACAGAAAGCAGTGTTGAAGCCCAGTTTGCAGGGCGCCAAAGCTGTTTCTCTTTATTCCTCCCATTGTGACTGCGCAGATTTATCATCCGCAAAAGATTTTTTGGCAACAGATGCCACATTAACTTCACTTGGAAAAATGTTTTTGCGAACACGCTCGTGAGTCCTGTGTTCGTTCATTCGTGCATTTATGAAGCAGACGGCTTTAAGCAGCACAGGTTTCGCCGCTGAGTTCCACTCTGTTCAGACACAGCAACGGTGCAGAGATTTGATCGCTAAGCACACCTGTGGGGAGATTCGCATACTTGATGGCATTAGATGATTACTTTTTATACTAGAAATTCATTCTATGTTTTCAAAGAAAATGTTACTGCATTAAACTCCATATTAAAGGACAAGGACTTGCAAGGGAGCCAGACACACAGCACACACCCAAATAAAGTCATTGGGTAAGTATCAGCCAGCTTCTTTGTCTTAGGCTGGTATGTCCTACTAACGCTGCACTAGCTGGTAATCAGCTCTGACCAGGCCTCACACCTGCTCTTCCTGAGCCAGTTATACTCTTATGCCAGGTAATCAGGGAAGACACAAAACCGTGAAAGGTCATCTTAAATCCTTTTCTAGGTGCCTAGTATTAAACTGAAAATGTGGGATGGTGGAAATGCTGATAAAATAAACACTACTTTCAATATCAGTTGTTTCTCCCGTTACCCATCTTAGACATAGATAAGGCAAACATGAAAATTTTCTTACTACATCAGCATGAGAAGATGCAAATATCTAGGTGCCTTCCTGACTAATAAATAGATGATCTTATTGAAAATACAGAATATAGAGAAACTTCAGCTGTCATTTCAGCATTTGAGAAACTCCAGCACTGACCAAAGCAAGTCAAAAGGACTTGCCAGGGTGAAAGTTGTTGCCATTCACCCTGCGTTGTGTTGGGGCTGTATAAGAGAGAACTGCGAATTTCACATGAAGTTTTGGAAACAGAAATTGACATGGAGTAACTGTGAGCAAAAGTTTAATGAAAAATATCTGGAAGAGATTATGCAGTAAAATACGTTAGTTGTAAAATTGATGGAGCCTAAAAAAATTACAGACATCCTGGAAAAAGCGTGAGTTGAAGCCTTTTTGCTTTCTTAAGAACTTATTTTTGGTAAATGTATTTTGCACAAATGAGTCTTTAGCTGAGAAACCATTTCCCAGTTTAAATAATGGAACCACAATTTAGGAAGGTGTGAGCGGGGAAAGTGGTCACATTGGAAAGGAAAGCTTGGAAAAGTCAAGTGGAAACAAATTTTGGAGGAGGGTAACGCGTGGGCTAAAGTTGATTTACATAAAAAAAATACTGCGTAAAGGGTGACCATAGGCATAGGAGTATTATTTTTTAGGGTTGTAAGTTCAGCCAAGACTAAAGATGCATAAAAAAGAAATAAAAATTCTGTCCCAAAATATCTGCGTTCTCTTTTCCAAAAACATGATCAAATATTCTTTGAAGTCAACATGCAAAATCAATAATATTATTAAATAAGGTGAGTCATTTCATATTCTTCATCTTAAACAATAAGAACATTTTAGAGTTTAAATGTTAGGGTGAGTAACAAGACGTTGCCATAGAAATTATATTTGCCAAAATGAGTTGCACCCCTTTTTAAACAGTAAAGGAATACTTGCTTAGCAGATTTTTCTACCAGACATTGAACAACGAAACCCAAGTTAAATTCACACTAAACCTTGGGCTCTTCTTTTCTTTCTTTCTTTTTTCATTAACTGTCTTCACTCCATTTCAAGTCTTCGGGGAAGACCCGAGATTCTGTGCATGTTGGTTTCACACTGACCTTTCTACGGTTAAAGTTTCATAACAGCTCTTCAGATTGGTAAATAAATGATTCCAGGTTATTTCACATGTGTTTAAGAATTAAGGTAACCAAAGATTTTATATTAATATCATATGTAAGAGTTTGAAATGGAAAAATTGCTAAACCTCAGTGATATACAATATATCTAATCACAGTGTCTGGAAAGTAAACAGTTTTATATTGTTTATCACCTTATATAAAATTCAGGGACAAATCATTAAAACAATGAATTTAGCTTAGAGAAATGTACATGACTGAATTCATATCCTGTTTGTCATTATCCTCCGGGGAACAGACGGCAAGTTGGAGTTAGAAATCCCGGAGACTGATTTGAACCGAATAACTGAAAAATAAAGGGAAGAAAGGCTGGGAGCAGGTGGGGGAGGAAGCAGAATGGGAGCAGGTCTGAGGCTTGTGAGAAGGCCTGGAGAAGAACGGGGACTTGCAGCTCAGGAGACGGTTTCTAGGGAGCGCCATGCTGGAGGCCTGTGCGATCTGCGGGGACACCCATGACTGGGAGGCGTAGCCCAGCTGGGACATGGGGAATGTGCTCCCTTCTTCGTAGTCCACTGTCATCCAGGCATGTGTCCTCAGTTATCGAAATCAAATTCAGAGACGTTAGTCACTCCGTGTCTGTGAGTTTCCCACTTCTGTAAGCAGAGTTGTAAATTATGGCCCTAACTTCAAAGAGGAGACAGCAAAAATGATAGATAAAAAGTGTGACGGCTACAATGGAGATGAACACGGGGCTCTGGGGCTCATGACTGAGGTCTGAGGCTCAGACCAGCTGCATCATCGGGAAGGTTTTTCTAACCGTTTTGTATAAATTAACAAACTCCAAGATTACCACATTTTGTCCAGTGACTGCTCCAGAACTTAAACTCCACTGACAGTGGAATTATTTTACAGTCAGTTCTTCAATAAATTTAAGGAAACATAAACTATAAGAAAAACGAGTCTTTTCTTCCCCTATTCATCTGCAGTTTAAACCAGGATCCAGCCTACTAAGCATGAATCAAACCCATATGGATTACTTTAATCCTGATAAATGCCCTCGAGCTCCAAGACATTCTTACCCTGATTTAAATCCGTCCACCTTTCCAGACACTGAAACTCCAAAACTCACATCTCTGTGCAATACAGTAGCTTGTGTTTCAACTTCCAGGAAGAAAAATAATACAATCTGGTGAGGATATTCTTTAGCCTGGTTGCCGTACATTTAGGGAAATCCCGTGGGTGGGAGGGTTGACTTCACTTTCCTTCAAAGGAGTCTTTTAGAACACTGCTATCAATCTTTGGTGTCCAGCTGTGATGATTATTTTTAAAAGTGCACATGTGTTTCAACAGGAAATAGTTTGAAAAGTTGGTTGTATTTTAGAGAAAAATAAAACATTTTAAAATTTATTCCCAGCTTTATACCTTGAATGTAGAATCAACAGGCAAATCATTTATTTGAAGAAAATTAAATTAGATTTTTCCAATCATTTATCATTTTTTTTCGTCTTGAAGTGGAAACTTATCCAGGAAGCAGAGGCTTGAGCTGTTAAAAGGCGAAGTGGAGACGGATACAAAGTGTTCCAGGCCACAAGCTGCAGGCTTCATAGATACATTCCCTTTTGTGTACCAATTTTTAAAAAGTAATAAAATTTTTCCACAGTAGAAACAATAGAGTCAAAGAACTTCAGAAGAATAAACTTGAAATGAGACTTGGAGGTGTTATAGTTTAGTCTTTGTATTATACAAATATACAAACCAAAGCCTAGAGGCTCAAGCAATTTGACCAAAAATTAATAGATAGGTGGAGCTATGGAAAACAATGTCAAAAAATTATAATACAATTTTGGTTTATCTGTGTTCGATATTATCATATGTTTTAAGGAGAATAATTTTACAGGCATGGTGTAGTGGCATAAATAGGAGATGCATCATTCCAGAAACAACACAAGTATTTACTAGAAACTGATTTTATTAAGGTTAACGATGAAAGGAACAGAGGTTGACATCACAAAGATGGCAGAGTAGAAGATGCTATCATTTGCACCTCCAAACAGAAAACAACATTAGCCATTCATAAACTAATATAATCCTAGGAGAGTTCAAAAGTCAAGAAGTTGCAGCACCACAGTGGAACCAGAGAGAGAGAGAATAACTGCTCAGAAAGGGTGGGAGAGGAGTTTAATTTTGCCTCCATCACCCCACCCCCAGGCTGGCACAGCTCAGCACCGAGAGGGAGCTCCTTGACCTGTGAGTTTCCTCATGAGGCAAAAAGACAGCAGGGGGAGTGACCAGCTTTCTGAGGCATTGGCTGAAGCACCTGCTTCTGTTCCAAACAACCTAGATAACTGGGGAAAGCCACATCATTGATATGTCTGAATACAGCTGGGAACAAAGAAGAAAAGTGCCTGTTAGCGTCAGCAATGCAGGGGGTGCCAGTGCAGTGCCTGACTGCCTGCTCAGCAGGGGACCCCAGTAGCCTTTGCCATTAGGATTCCAACAGCCCTCACAAGCATCACGGACCTCCCATCATGTTCGTTGCCAAAGACCTCAAGTGTTCACCACTGTGGACCCCAGTGGACTGCTCCACAGGGAACCCCAGCAAATTTCTCCCCCAAGAAAGCCAACAGCCATTGCAGCTGGCAAAGACTCCCCACAGATTTCACCACCAACAGCCCTCACATTTTTGCCTTTAGAAACCCCAGATGCCCCACTGCCCCCACTGCTGGAGCTGCCCTAGCCTGTGTAACGGTTGGTGCACTGGCTCCGAGACCAGGACGGTCACTGTGCAGGCCCACAAATGTCTCTCCCACCACCACCAGCCCCAGCCCCACCATCGCATGCATACCCATGGTCACACAGTTCCCACCAGCAGCCCTAGGCCTTGCTTTCCTGGAGGCACTCATAACTAGACAACTAGACCCCGATGTGATGCTGAAGCCCCCACAGCCCTCACAGCCACCATGGATTCCCCGACAGCTTTCGGCACTGAGGGCTATCCAATGGCCAGTGTCATAGATCCCAGCTGCCTGAATTGCTGAGCTGCCACCTGCCCCTCCCGAGCTGAGCCACTGCATGACACAGAGCTACCTGCTGCCTGCACGCCACCAGACCTGGTGCCACACGTGCTTCTGCACACCTTCTCAGTAGACATGCCCATACCTCTCCACTCAGGTGAAAGCCTTTCCTCACTAAAGTCAATCCATAAGGTCTAGGTGACTGCTGATTCACATGTGCAGACACCAGGGCAAGAATATAAAAACTCAAAAAAAAAAAAAAATGGAAATATAACACTGGCAAAGGGAGATGATAAACTTCCAGAAATTATTTAAAAAAATGGAGATCTACAATTTACAAAAAATTAAAATAATTCTTCCAAAGAAGCTTAGAAAAATGCAAGAGAACACATATAAATGATTTAACAAAAATTAGAAAAATAACACAAGAATAAAGTCAGAAATTAACAAACAATTAGAAAACATAAAAAACAACCAAACACGAAAACTGGCACTGAAGAATAAAATGACTGAACAAAAAATTCAATAGAGATCTTTAACAGCAGATATTAATAAAAATCAAGCAGAATAAAAGAACAGCTAACTGAAAGATGGGCTATTGGAAATCACCCAGATGGGAAAGAGAGTAAAAACTGTTTAAAAACTCAGAAAGCCTATAGGACATATGGGACACCATCAAGTGAACTGATGCACACATTTTGAGAGTCTCAGAAGGAGAAGAGAAAGAGAAAGGAATATAAAACTCATTTAAAAAATAATAATATTACATACTCCAAATCTAGCAAGGAAATAAACATACAGGTTCAAGAAGCCCACAGAACCCCAGAGAGGTAGAATATAAAGTGGACTACACTAAAACAAATTATAGTTAAACTGCCAGAAGTCAAAATCAGAAAGAATTTTAAAAGAAGGAAAAGAAAAACTGACCTGTCACATACAAGGGAACCTCGGTAAGTTTGCTAATGAATTCCTCAACAGAAACTTTACAGGAGAGAGTGAGATGATGTGCTCAAAGTACTGAAAGAAAGAAAGAAAAAGAAAAAACAATTGTGAATACTATATGCTGCAAAGATATTCTCTAAAAGTGAAAGAGATATAAAATCTTCCCCAGACAAAGAATGAAAAAGAGTTTTGTTTTTTTTGTTTGTTTGTTTTTATTTGTTTCCCATTAGACTTGCCTTACAAGACATGCTTAAGGGAGTCCTTAAATGGAATTGAAAATGTGCTAACCTGCAACATGAGGGCATATGAAAGTATAAAGCTTACTATAGAGGTAACTACACAGTAAAGTACAGAATAATGTAACACTGTAGTGGTGTGTGTGACATGCAAATAATCATAATGTAAAAATTAAAATACAAAATTATTAAGCATAATAATAAGCACAAAATTTGACCACAAATGTACAACATAAAAATAAGTAAACTCTGACATCAAGAAGACAAATTGGGGGAGTGGGTATAAAAGCATAAAGGTTTTGTATATAATTGAACTTAAGTTGTTATCAAATTAAATTACAGGATAATAAATACAAGATTTAAACAAGCATCATGATTACCAAAAAGAAAATATATAGTAGAGACTGGGTGCAGTGGTTCACACCGGTAATCCCAGCACACTGGGAAACCAAAGTAGGCAGATCACTTTAGGTCAGGAGTTTAAGACCAGCCTGGCTAACATAGTGAAACCACATCTCTACAAAAATACAAAAATTAGCTAGGCATGATGGCAAGTGCCTATAATCCCAGCTACTCAGGAGGCTGAGGCAGGAGAATTGCTTGAATCTCAGAGGCAGACGTTGCAGTGAGCAGAGATTTCATCACTGCACTCTAGTAGTCTGGGCAACAGAGCAAGACTCCATCAAAGACGAAAGAGAGAGAGAGAAAGAAGGGAAGAAAGAAGAAAGAAAGAAAGAAAGAAAGAAAGAAAGAAAGAAAGAAAGAAAGAAAGAAAGAGAGAGAGAGAAAGAAAGAAAGAAAGGAAAGAGAGAGAAAGGAAAGAAAGAAGAGAAAGAAAAAGAAAGAGTAGATACACAAAAATAAAGAGAAAAAGTCAAATCAAACCACTACAAGAATAATAAAACAACACAATAAAACATCAAGAGAGAAAGAGAACAAAAGAATTTCAAAACACACACAAACAAAAGTCCTTACCTATTAATAGTCACTTTAAATGCAAGCGGATTATATCCCAATCAAAAGACAGAGAGTGACTAAATGGATTGTTTAATAAATCAAGAGATATGTTGTCTACAAGAGATTGGCTTTAAATATAAAGTGAATTTCCCCTTCATAGACTAAGGTAATTATTTTAAAATTCCCATTTACATTAACAACAAAAATAATAAAATAGTTAGAAATGAATTTAACCAAAGAGGCAAAACACTTCTATACTAAAAATTGTAAAACCTTGATGAAAATATTTTTAAATATAACAATACATGTAAAGACATTCTGTGTTTATGAATTGGGTTGACTGATTTTGCTAAGATATCAACATAATCTACAGATTCAATGCAATCTGTATTAAAATTCCAATGTCACTCTTTCAAACAAATAGAAAAAACAATTCTAAAATTTGTATAGAAACACTAAGTACCTCAAATAATCAAAGCAATCTTGAGTAGAAAGCATAAAACTGGACTCACCACATTTCCTGACTTTGAATTACAATCAAAGGTGACAGAGAAGAAATCATGATAATATTTCAGATAAATTACGAGAGCTGGGCCAAGATAGTAGAAATCAAGAGTAAAGCAAAACCCCACTTCCTCTCTTTGAATAATCACAACCTACTTATCCACAGTATTTCTTTTATGTTTTCCATTTAACAGAAATCCATGTGCATCTAAGCAGGAAGTCTGATTAAGAGAGTCTGGGATGTCACCAGGAACAGGAGATACCAGCTTTCATCCCTCCACAAAAAAACACATATGGATACCTATTCAGAAACCAGAATAGTCCTTGGAGAGCTCAAGGGCCCATTAAACAATCTGTAGCAACAACACAGTGGAACAAAATAGCACAGACTATCCACACAGAAAGGCTTGCTGGTGAGACTGGAAAACCTGCGATGTCAGGAGACAGCATAGAACAAAGAAGAAAGGTGGATCAGACACACGGCAGGACCCATCATGGTCCCCAGTGGCCTGCTCTACAGACAACACCAGCATCTTTTGCTACTGAGGTAACCCATAGCCACTTCTACTGGGAAACCCCAGAGAGGGAGTTGTGGCTGCACAGCCCTTGTCTAGAAGCAGCCTCTGCTATGCTACTTCGGGACCACAGCTGCCACCTCTCCCGGTCCTGCACTTGCCCAGATGCTTCAGCTATGGCCACCCTGCAAGTGTCCACCTTCCAAACCCTGGTAAGGCTGTACGGTGTGTGCCCACATGTCAAACATCAAGTCACCATGACGATGAGCTAATTTGCACAGTCGGCTGCAGGGCCAAGGTCTCTCGGCATGTTCCTATGCTCTGGGCAACAGGTCCATAAAAAGCTTGGGCCTGTCCAAACCCCAGACAGAAACATTGTTGCTCTGTGCATGCCTGTCCTCCCATTCTCATCAATTAGGCTGTTTCACAAGCATCTACACCTCACACTGTTACCAAAATGGCAGCAAGGGTGCCTGTGCTGTAGGCACCAGTTACGTTACCATCCAAGACCACCCGGGCATAGTTCCTCCATTCATGCCCCTAATTTAGGCCTTGGCTTTGTTGCTGCTCCATGGGTGTCACTTGCCAGACACTGGTGTCACTGCCAACACGAGTAGGCCTGTAAGCCAGACCCAGTGCCAAGAAGGACCCCTTCAGGCACAACATCCCGAGTAGGAGAAGAAAGATCAGAAGAATCTCAGCAGCCATCACCACCAAAATCCCAACAACCCTTGTTGCCGTAGAAGACATCCACAGTGTCGGCCACTGAGTATCCCTGCAATCTTTGACAGCACCAACCTCAGCTGAGAAAGCTGAATAAAGAATACACGGTTGCATTGCACTACACCGTAATTGCTCACTCCACCCAACCAGCACTCTCACACCCACTCCCTAGGTCGGAGGAGGTTTTCTACACCAAATGTAGCCTATGCAGTCTGCAATAGCGTCTGCTCACCACATGTGCACACATCAATCAATACAAGGTGAGAAGAAACATGGAAAACAAGGAGGCATATTCTCACTGAGATAATAACCACAATAACTTCCTGGTCATGCAGCCTTAAAAAATTGAGCTGTACAAAATGCCTGACCAAAAAAAAAAAAAAAAACAAAACCTAGAAATAATTGTTTTAAGGAAGCTCAGTAATCTTTAAGAAAACACAGAGAAGCAATTCAACAAAATCATAAAAACAGTACATTAATAAATTTTTTTTCAACTTTGATGTTAGATACAGAGGTGCATGTGCAGGCTTGTTACGTGGGTATATTACACCTAGGTAGTGAGCATGGTACCTAACAGGTAGTTTTTCAACCTCTCCTGCCTCCCTCTCCCTGCCAGCTAGTAGTTTGCCGTGTCTATTTTTGCTATGTTTATATCCATGGGTGCTCAGTGTTTAGCTCCCTCTCATGAGAGAATGCAGTATCTGGTTTTTTGTTCCTGTGTTAATTTGTTTAGGATTATGGCCTCCAGCTCCATCCATGTTGCTGCAAAGGACATGATTTTGTTCTTTGTATGGCTGCATAGTATCCCATGATGTATATGTACCACATTTTCTTTATCTGGTCCACCTCTGATGGGCACCTAGGTTGATTCCATGTCTTTGCTACTGAGAATAGTGTGATGAGAAACATATGAGTACATGACGTGTCTTTTTGTTATAATGATCTAGTTTGCTTTGTGTATATGCCCATTATGGAATTGCTGGGTCTAACGGTAGCTGCCTTAAGTTCTTTGAGAAATCTCCAAACTGCTTTCCACAGTGGCTGAACTAATTAACATTCCCAACAATAGTGTATAACTGTTACCTTTTCTCCACAGCCTTGCCAACGTCTGCTTTTTGACTTTTTAATAACAGCAGTTCTGATTGGTGTGAGATGATATCTCACTGTGGTTTTTATTTGCATTTCTCTGATCATTAGTAATAATGAGAATTTTTTCATATGTTTGTTGGCTGCTTGTATGTCTTCTTTTGAGAAGTGTCTGTTCATATTCTTTGTGCATTTTCTAATGGAGTTACTTGTTCTATATTTTTTGATTTGTTTAAATCTCTTATAGATTCTGCATATTAGACCTTTGTTGAATTCATAGTTTGTAAGTATTTCCTCCCGTTCTATGAGTCAGCCATTACTTACTCTATTGATAGTTTCCAAGGCTGCACAGATGCTCTTAAGCTTAAATACGTCCCACTTTTCAATTTTTGCAAACCAAGAAATTTAACAGAGATATTTAAATCATAAAAAATGTATAAAAATTAGAGCTGAATAATACAATGAATGGGATGAATGAAAAATGCAATGAACACCAACAGCAGAAATGATCAAGGAGAAGAAAAATTTTGTGAACCAGAAGACAAGTTATTTGAAAATATGCAGTCAGAGAGAAAAAAGAATGAATAGAAATTAAGGAAGATTCCAGAAATCATAGCATAGAATCAAGACAGAAAATATTTGAACTATAGGAATTAAAGAAGAAAAGAGGCAAAGGGACAGAAACTTTAGTTAAATAAAGAATAACTCTGGGAAACATAAATATTCAGGTATAGGAAGGTCAAAGGTCTTCAGATACAATCCAAGCAAGACTATACCAGGACATATAATCAAACTGTCAAAAATAAAAGACAAAGAAAAGATTCTAAAAGCAGCAAGAGAAAATAAATATATCACATATAAGTAAGTTTCAGTAAGATTTGCCGTGATTTTTTCAACAGAAGCTTTAGAGTCCAGGAGAGAGTGAGATAATATATTTAACATGCTCAAGGAAAAATGTCTGCCAACCAAGAATACTTTGGCTGGCAAAGCTATACTGCAGAAATAAAGGAGAAAGAATTTCCCAGAACAACAACAAAAAAGAGTTGAGAAATCTTATTATCAATAGATCTTCCTTCTAATAAATGCTAAAGGAAGTCATCCAAGCTGAAAGCAAAAGATATTAATTGGCAAAATAGAAACATATGAGAAATCACTTCTCAGCCTTTTGACTAAGATCAAGTGAAAACATATGGGAGAAGAAAACTCAATGATAAAAGTAAGTGCACTGTCAAATTCAGAATATTCTAATAATGTAATGGTGGTGTGTAAACTATTTAAATTTTTAGTATAAAGATTAAAAGACAAATAATTAAAATAATCACAGCTATAATTATTTCTTAAGATACACACAATGTAAAAAGAGAAATGGTGACATCAAAGCCGAACAATGTGGAAGGGAATGGATAAAAGTTAAATTTATCAGCTGTTTTACATAAGTCTCTTGGTAAACACAATGCAAAAATCCATAGTACAAACAGAGAAGCTAAAAAGCAAGCAATTAATGCATAACACTAGAAAAAATGATCTAATCAGAAAATAACACAGTGAGAGAGGAAGAAAGGAACAAAGAATCTACAGAAACAAAACCAGAAAACAAATTACAAACGGTATTAGCCAGTCCTCACTTATCAGTAATTACTTTGAATGTAAATAGGTTAAATTCTCCAGTAAAAAGATATGGGTTAGATGAATGGAATTTTTTTTAAAAGACCCAACTAAAGGCTTACTACAGGAGACTCATTTCCCTGGTAATAACACAAATAGAAAGTGAAGAAATGGAAAAAGATATTTCATGCAAATTGAAACTGAAAGAGAGCAGGGGTAGCAATACTTACATCAGATAAAATAGACGTTAAGTGCAAAACTGTAAAAAAAAGATGTGAAGACACCAAAAGCATTGGCAACAAAAGCCAAAATAGACAAATGGGACCTAATCAAACTCCACAGCTTCTGCACAGCGAAAGAAACAGTCATTAGAGTGAATCGGCAACCAAGAGAATGGGAAAAAATTTTTGCAGTCTACCCATCTGACAAAGGACTGATATCCAGAATCTACAAAGAACTGAAACAGATTTACAAGAAAAAAACAAACAAGCCCATTCAAAAGTGGGCAAAGGATATGAACAGACACTTTACAAAAGAAGACATACATGAAGCCAACAAACATATGAAAAAATGCTCATCATCACTGGTC
>PVKV010017373.1:0-32867 GCA_004027835.1 Alouatta palliata
GGTGGATCACGAGGTCAAGAGATCGAGACCATCCTGGTCAACGTGGTGAAACCCCGTCTCTACTAAAAATACAAAAATTAGCTGGGTGTGGTGGCGTGCGCCTGTAGTCCCAGCTACTCGGGAGGCTGAGGCAGGAGAATTGCTTGAACCCAGGAGGCGGAGGTTGCGGTGAGCCGAGATCGCGCCATTGCACTCCAGCTTGGGCAACAAGAGCGAAACTCCGTCTCAAAAAAAAAAAAAAAACTTATGGATTGACCTGAGTGCCAGTTTCCAGTTGTCAAGAGATAAGGCTCAAACTTTGTTTTTTAGTTCCAGTATCGTTAATAGAACACAGGCAAGCTATTATGCCGTCTTTCTATTATATTAATATTCTGAAGGTATCCATACCAGGTTCTCTTTTGGATGCAGCCTACTCTGTTTGATAATATTTCCTCATTTTTTTCCTTTCTTTCTGTATCAGTACTACACTGTTGCTTTATCTTTTTTTTTTGTTTTTTTTTGAATCTGGCACGTCCCCATAATCTTTAATTTTTTTTTCATTTTTCTTATGTTTGTGTCATTTTTGTCCAAGTTTTTCAAGTTCCCACAATAATAATTTTGATTAGAATTGTATAAGTAAAGCATAGGAGTTAAAAGACTTATGATGAATTGAAATGAGTTAGGATTCAAAAGTTGTTTTAGGGCTGTTCACCATTATTGTTTAAAAGTCATGAACTAATGAACATTTTGTTTAGAATTACGTATATAAAAATTTGTTAGAGCTTACTTTCAGATGGGAAGATTCTGATCTGTGTGGTTAAAGTTGTCAAAATAAATCACTGTAAGACAGCAAAATGTACTTTTTTAAATGATTCTTCTAACTTATGATTTTTTCTTTCTGCATCCCCCTCCTTTTTTTTTTTTTTTTTTTTTTTTCTGGAGACAGGATTGCTCTGTCACCCAGGCTGAAGTGCAGTGGCATCCTCTCTGATCACTGCAGACTTGACTTCCTGGGCTCAAGTGATCTTCCTGAATAGCTGGGACTACAGATGCATGCCACTACGCCTGGCTAATTTGTGTTTTTTGTAGAGACAGGGTTTCACTGTGTTGCCCAGGCTGGTCTCAAACTCCTAAGCTCAAGCAATCCACCCATCCCCTTGGCCTCCCAAAGTGCTGCAGTTATAGGCATGAGCAACTGTGCCCAGCACCTGTGATTTTCAGTAAGCCATATAATTTAAATGGTCTTCAGTTATTAAGATTTTTAACTGTACAAATGGTTTTTAAATGCAATGCTTCTCAAATAAAATATTCTTATGAATAGAGTTTTACTTTTAGATTGTCTAAGCATCATCCCTAATTATCTGGCCTTCATTTTCTAAGTGAAATTGTTTTCACTTAGAAAACGAGGATGCTTAAACCAGATAATATCTTGGATTCTTTACTCTGTTGATCTTTATATTTACATTCATCTGGTTTTTGATATTGCTGTATTTAAGTTTGCTCCTTGTAAATCACAGTTTTGGAAAAGTGTTGTTATAGATGCAGTTCTTGAAGAGGATATTTTAGAGCAGAGGGCCTCTTGTTCTACATAATAACAAAAACGGTGTTTGTTTGATGAAACAAAGCCTGCAAAGTGAAGAACAAAAAAATCAGTAGATCCATAACCTAAACATTTTACTTTAGTTTAAAACATACAGGTGTACATTTATTCACCATTTCTGGGGTGATGGATTTAGAGCAGAGACCTTTTCTGAGTGTTGGTATGGGTTTCCTGATAGGAGTTTCATCTTGTCTTTCATGCATTAAACTACATCCATAAGTTGCACCTTAAGTTTCCAGTTTTCATTTCTTCGGAGTGAGAATCTAGACAGTTTGTCAAGTAATCTAAACACAATGTATGTCTAGATTTTTCTGTAGATAAAAGCTATACTTTCTGCTATAGATGAAAGCAGTTTACACAGTATTTAATTTATGTAAACAAGTTTGGGAAGAGATAGTGACTCTTGAAAGGAGAATATGATGGGCATTATAGAAAGCCCTTTTAAAGCCACTGATGTTCAGTTCCGTAAATATTACTCAGTATTTTCTAGTAAGAGAATAGAAAAGTTGGTTAATTCAACAAGGTAGTATGATAGAAATCAGCTAATAGACTTAACAGCTAATATAGCATACTGAAAGCAAACATTGATCTATGGGTGCTATATATACTTACTAGAAATTGTGGATTAGGAATATTTTATTCTTCAGTTCTGTTGGAGAAAATGATTCCCCCCTATATCTTTTTACTTTTTTTTTTAATACAATTGTTTCTCTTAGGAACAGTTTTAACATGTAGAGAAGCAGAGAGGAAAGCGAACTCCTTTAATATCTCCTTGCACAAGCACTGTTATATATATGTACCATTCAACTAGACCATTTGATTTGTGTCTATCATTTTCTGTTACAGATAAAGCCACAATGAATAATCAATCCTAAGCATGTCATTTTGTACTCACACACATATCTCTTTAGGATAAAGATAGTGAGTTCTTGGTCTTGTTTCCCATTTACATTTGAAACTGTCACAAATATCAACTGTTTAAAAGGATTTTCAGCAACTGAGCATTTGAAGTAAAGGCAAAATGTACTTGTTCTTAAAGAGTCTAAATAGTATATTTAGTAAACCTGTGTTCTGAAGGTACAGTACATGTGATTCTACACATAGTTGGTACTACTGGTCTTTTATATGTTCTGTCACTGTCACCATTTTACCAATGCTGTAACCTTCTTGATGGTATTTAGGTGTCTCTATGTATTTTAGTGTGTTTTTACACACTAAATACCCTATTTCACTTTTTATTAATGCAGGTGTGTTAGATGTAATAACTCAAAATTAATATTCCTTCACAAGTTTTAGCTTGACGATAAGCTTATTTGACACTGACTAATCAGTACAGAGAATCAGTGTCTTCAGTATAATGCTATGCCTAGTTTATTTTTTTATCCTATTAAATCTATATGTGGGATTTCTACATTAATCCCTCATTTTCTCATTTATTTTTGAAGCTTCTGATATCCCCAAGTTTCATCTGAATTTTTTTTTATAAAGAATGTGGCCATAATGAAGTCCCACTCACATTTAGATTCAAAAACATATTTTCACTGGAATTTCATGAAGTGACTGCCCACTATAACTTTATTAGAACATTTTCACTCATATTGTTACCTTTATATTCCTGCTTGCTTACATGTTAGTGTTAGTTGTGACATTTATACTTAAAGATCTTGTGTGTGTGTGTGTGTGTGTGTGTGTGTGTACACGTGCACGAGAAGAGGTCTTACTGTGTCACGCAGGCTGGAGTGCAGTGGCATGATCTTGGCTCACTGCAACCTCCGCTTTCTGGGCTCAAGCAGTCCTCCCATCACAGCTTCCCCAGTAGCTGGAATCACAGTTGTGCAGCTAATTTTTTGTATTTTTGGTAGTAACAGGGTTTCACCATGTTGCCCAAGCTGGTCTTGAACTCCTGAGCTCAAGGGATTTACCAACTTTGGCCTCCAAAGTGTTGAGATTACAGGCATGAGCCACTGTGCCCAGCCAGTATCCTTAAGGATCTTTTAAATGCAAATAACTTACTGTATGAGTTCATTAGCCCGAATTTCCATCTCTTCACAAGTCCACCATTCCTCATGTGAAATCCTGAGACAATATGTGTGTTGGAAAAATTTTTTTAGAAGTGTGTGTGAAGTGTTATGTAAACCCCATTGGTTTGTGGCAGCACCTGGTAATCAAACACATTAGTATTTCTTGAATGAACTGTATTAATATCACACTAAATGGGAAAGACTATAAAAAGCCTCTGTTAGGTCAGATTTTGCCCCAACATGAGTTATTAAAAGCCTGAGGTTGTTGGAGTTCTTTGGATTTTAAAATTATGCATATGGAATCATAGATCGGCCCGTTTTTCTGCTTTAACATCCATGGTATATCTGGCATGTCTTTTCATCTTAATGATGTAGACATAAGTAGTTGAGCTGCTTCTTTAGTTAACAGTGATAAGGGTTATAAAACTGATATTTACTTCATATAGCTGTGTTAAACTACTTTTAACTTTTCTGGTCCGTAGTCTACCAAGTTGTGATAGTTTTGACATGTTAGCCCTCTTGTTACTGACAGTATACCTTTAATTCATAAATCCTGAATCACTACTGAGTGGCACAGTAACATTCTTCTCTTTGTCTCATCATATTTTCTAAAATGGAGTCATTAACTGCTGCATATTCAGGGAGATATCAAAGAACTAATGAAATACTTATAAATCTTTAGTAAAAAAAAAATGCATCTTGAAGTGTTACTCATTAGAGGTTCAAAATTTTTAACAGACAAATAATATTTTTTCCCTCCGATGCAGGTGTTCTTTATACATTTTCCTACAGGGCTCCTCTGTGGAGAAATACGAAAAGCATATGTAGAATTTGTCAATGTCAGCAAATGTCCGCTTACTGCATTGAAGGTTGTTTCTAAACATCCAGAGTTCTTTACTTTCGGTGGTAATACTGCTGTTCTGACTCCACTGAGTCCCTCAGCTTCTGAGAACTGTAGTGCTTACAAGACTGTTGTGACAGATGCTACCTCTGTGTGTACAGCACTCATCTCATCAGCTTCTTCTGTAGACTTTGGCATTGGCACAGGAAATCAACCAGAGGTGATTCCTGTTCCCCTTCCTGACACTGTTCTTCTGCCTGGAGCCTCAGTGCAGCTGCCAATGTGGTTACGTGGACCTGATGAAGAGGGTGTCCATGAAATTAATTTTTTGTTTTACTATGAAAGTGTCAAAAAGCAGCCTAAAATACGGTTAGTATTTTAAAACCTTTAAAATTTAACATCTGTGTTTAATGTACATGCACATATTCAGATAAACATTTTGATATTTACTAGCATATTAAGAAATTACCCCCTTCCAGATTATGCATGATATTTATATCTGAAGTTGTCTCAAATAGAACTGTAAATTCTAGGTACCCAAAAGTGGGGGGGAAAAATTACATACACTTTTTTTAGTTGCTTCTATCTATAAACTTAATTTGTATTATTTGATAACATAAATTATTATTTGATATGATTAAATACTATGGACAGAGCTATCACATAGTAATGAAATTAACAGGTGCCATGTATTAAAATAGGGTGTTACGTGTGTATGATGACAACTTGCCTAGCTGACTACAGTTGTCTGAGTCGTCCTTTTTGTTGTTGTTGTTGTTTTGAGATGGAGTCTCACTCTGTCTCCCAGGCTGGAGTGCAGTGGTGCAATCTCTGCTCACTGCAGCTCCGCCTCCCGGATTCAAGCGATTCTCCTGCCTCAGCCTCCTGAGTAGCTGGGATTACAGGCATGTGCCATCATGCCCAGCTAATTTTTGTATTTTTAGTAGAGATGGGGTTTCGCCATGTTGGCCAGGCTGATCTGGAACTCCTGACCTCAGATGATCCACCCACCTCAACCTCCCAAAGTGCTGGGATTACAGGTGTGAGCCACCGTGCCCGACTCTGTCATCCTTTTTTAAGAAAATTATTTTGTTTTACCTTTTTTTTCCCCTAGTGTTCCCCCTTACCCCACAAGAATGTATGAAAAAAAGGTACATATATATAGAATAGATGAGTATGATGGTGTTACAGTAGATGATCACTGAAGAAATCAAAGCTAACTGGCTCATCCAGGATCTGTGACCTATATTTTGTTCAACAGACTATTTTATTTTGATACCTCCATTGTCATTTTTACAAAATTAACTAGGAATAATTCAGGGGCTGAGGCAAGAGATTCGCTGAGCCCAGGAAGTCAAGGATACCATGATTATATTATTGTCCTCCAGCTTGGGTGACAAAGCAAGACTCTGTCTCAAAAGAAAAACAAAAATGATTTTAACATTTGAATATCAAGGGAGGGGTATGAAAGAGAGTTGTGGATATTCCAGAGAGCGACTGTATATATGAATAAAGATTTACAAATTAGAGACTAGAAACTGAATGTAATTAGTTCAACCACAGCGTAAAACTGGTGTAGAATTAAAGGGGAAGAAACCTTTGAATGTAAAGCTATATGGCGAAGAGTTTTGAATACTAGGTTAACGTTTAAATTTTATTTGGTAGTCATTCAGGAGCTTCAGAACCACTATTAGAAAGAAGCAAAGCTGGGCATGGTGGCTCATGCCTGTAATCGCAGCACTTTTGGAGGCCGAGGTGGGTGGATCACTTAAGGTCAGGAATTCAAGACCAGCTTGACCAATATGGTGAAACCCCATCTCTACTAAAAATACAAAAATTATCAGGTGTAGCTGAACACGCTTGTAATCCCAGCTACTCAGGAGGCTGAGGCAAGGAGAATTGCTTGAACTGGGAGGCAGAGGTTCCAGTGAGCCGAGATCACCTCACTGCACTCCTGCCTGGGCGACAAAGCAAGACTCCATCTCAAAAAAGAGAAAGAAGCACAATAAGAACATTACCATATGAAGATTATTTTTATGTGTTACACAGCTCAATTTTATAAGCAGGGCAAAAAGTTAGACAGGGAGATTAGTAGTTTCCTTCCAAATTGGATAGAAAAAATTGAACTGGAATTAGGCTGTGTAATTTTACTTAATGTATTCTATGGATTTTTAGAGTATAAATGGTCCTGAGAGTGATCAGTTTTTAAAATCTTTATTTGGAATTAGATAATTATTACATAGAGACTCTTAGATTAAATGTGCTTTTTTTTTTCTTCAGCCACAGAATATTAAGACACACTGCGATTATTTGTACTAGTCGGTCTTTAAATGTACGGGCCACTGTCTGCAGAAGTAATTCTCTTGAAAATGAAGAAGGCAGAGGAGGCAATATGCTAGTCTTTGTGGATGTGGAAAATACCAATACTGTAAGTTGGTTTAAAACTGAATTTTATTTTTAATTATATTTGAAGTATTTCTTTAATTTTTAGTAGTGTTCTTTTTTCTTTTTCCTTGACAAGACAGCATAAGCTAGGGATTTTAGGAATGTTCATGTAGAATAGTGTGAAATCGTCTTAATTCTTCATTAGATTTGTAATTTTATCCCTTAGTCTCTCTTCAAATAAAAAGATCTTCTGACGTTAATATGGTGCACACTGATATGCTGTATGGTTCCACATGCTAGTAATTTTAAAAGATCTCATAAAGTGCTTTGTAGTCTCATCATTGAGATCTATTGGTGTTATTGAATTGTGAAGTTCTGTTAATATATCACATTCAGTATTGGTAGTCTTCTCTTGCACATTTCTAACAGTACCATTTCCTTTATATAATAAATTTCTAAAATATTGCCATTCCTGGTTATGTACTCTAATATAAAAATGAATTTTTTTTTTTTTTTTTTTTTTTTTGAGACAGGGTCTCACTCTGTCACCCAGGTTGCCCACTGCAACCTCAGCCTCCTGGGTTCAAGTGATTCTCATGCTTCAGCCATCCAAGTAGCTGGGATTACAGGCACGTGCCTCCATGCCTGGCTCATTTATTTGTATTTTTAATAGAGATGAGGTTTCACCATATTGGCCAGGCTTTAAAAATAAATATTCTTGAAGACAAGAGTGTAATCTCAGGTTTAAAATAGGACCTTAGCATTAGGTTGATTCAGTTCAGGTACTTATTTGAAATATTATTTAATTCTGTAATGTTCTTTACTTTAACTGCATAAATTTGTAAGATCTCTGCTTTCTAGAATATTTAGGGTTAATATGCTATACTTTGGTGATCTCCCCCCAAAAATCAATATTTTTATAGTAAGATTGAGAACATTTTAATAATTTTGGATTAGCTCTTAGAAAAATAAAAAATTACGTGCTGTTTAAATAATTTCATATGTACTAACCATATATTAGGATTCTGTTTTGTGAATTTTTGTTGCTTTTTGCCTAGTAGGAATAATAACAAAGAACAACAAAAAAAAATTGACAGCAGTTTTTGATCTTTTAAATACTACCAGTAGCTCATTGTGATAGACTTTAATAACTCAATTCCTTTCAAAATTTTAAAATTTACCACTGAGTGTGCATTATAGTTGAAAATACTTCTGGCACAAAATATTGATGTCTCTGAAAATGTGTAGAAAGGATTTAAATAAAGTTTTTTAAAATGTATGTTGTAATTGCATCTTATGTTAATTGACATTGCCTTTGGTAGCAGCGTCTGAATTTTGTTCTCATTGGAACATTCTAATTTAGTTCTTCTAAATCCTGAATGACTCTCCTATCTTTTTTTTTTTCTAACAGAGTGAAGCAGGTGTTAAGGAATTCCATGTAGTGCAAGTATCAAGTAGTAGCAAACACTGGAAGTTACAGAAATCTGTAAATCTTTCTGAAAACAAAGGTTTGTGCATTTTTCCTGCTACATAATAAATTTTGAAATTTTATTACTTGATTTTTCAGAATAGTACCAGAATGTTAGATTATTAGGATTAACTTTTTGAGCATTAAATTGTGATTTCATTAGTTTACCTAACTGTAAATAAAATTACCCATTTTGATCCAGTCGTTTCCATTTTTTTATTCCCTTCGGTATCTTTTATACTTGTATTTTCTTCTTTTTTTTTTAATTGTAAAATTAGTGCTTGGGTACATGATTACTGTCAAAAATTCAACCAGGACTGGGTGTGGTGGCTCATGCCTGTAATCCCAACACTTTGGGAGGCCACAGCGGGCAGATCATAAGGTCAAGAGATAGAGACCATCCTGGCCAACATGGTGAAACCCTGTCTCTACTAAAATACAATGATTAGCTGGGCATGGTGGTGCACGCCTGTAGTGTCAGCTACTCGGGAAGCTGAGGCAGGAGAATTGCTTGAACCCAGGAGGTGGAGGTTGCAGTGAGCCAGAATCATGCCATTGCACTCTATCCTGGGTGACAGAGCAAGACTCCGTCTCAAAAAAAAAAAAAAAAAAAAAAAATTCAACCAGTACAAAATACATAGATGAGAATGTGGAATTTTCTCTTTGTTTCCTTTAGCACTGGTGGGTTTATCTGTGAATAGCCATACCTAAACACTGACTGGCTTTTCTGTGAATTTTTGTGTTTATATAACGTTCAAACAAAAGAATATATACTAGAAATGTACTTAAAGTACCATTTAAAAAGTGCCTGCAATTGTGGGAAAACGTATAGCAGAATTTGTTCATATAATAATGGTGGTATAAATCATGCATATGAAACATACTGAAAGAAAATACATGCTAGCGTGGCAAGATTATGGGCTTTCTAGTCCCCATGTTCTGATCTTTCAAACTTTCTGTTTTTCTGAAATGTCACATATATGAATGTGTATATGTGTATATATATATATATATATATATATATATATATATATGTATGTATATACATATACATGGATATGTATTGAGAAAATTGAAATTAATCTTTTTTAAGAGGTCACTTCATTGAGATAAAAGCAAAGATGTTCTTCATTAAACATTATTTAAAATTACAAATTATTTTTTATTTTGACAAAGGAAGTGTAAATAATGAATTGATTTTTATCATGTGATGAACTGAGAAACATCTTTGAAATTTCCCTTTTTCTTCCAGATGCCAAACTTGCAAGTAGAGAGAAGGGAAAGTTTTGCTTCAAGGCAATAAGATGTGAGGAAAAAGAAGGTAAATTCACTTTACTTTTACACTTTACTAAATGGTCATTTTATATTTTATGCCAGTGATATGATTAGTTTGTTTTCCCTTGTTTTTTAGCGGCCACACAGTCCTCTGAAAAATATACCTTTGCAGATATCATCTTTGGAAATGAACAGGTATGCAAGCAAGCATAGTAGTGTTTGATTTTAAAAGTCATAGTTACGGCATATCTGGCAATTTTGGCAAGACTTGTCACAGTAATTCTCAAACTCTGTGTTTTGGAGACAGGGAGGGTCTTCTTGCTCTGTCACCCCAGGAGTACAGTGGTGCAATTACAGCTCACTGTAGCCTTGACCTCCCAGGCTCAAGTGATCTTCCCGCCTCAGCCTCCTGAGTAGCTGGGACTACAGGCATCAGCCACTACACCCGGCTAGTTCTTAAATTTTTTGTAGAGACCAGGGTCTCACTCTGTTGCCCAGGCTTGTCTCCAACTCTTGAGCTCAAGCTATCTGCCTGCCTTATGCTCCCAAAGTGCTAGGATTACAGGTGTAAGTCATCGTACCCAGCCTCCCCAATCTCTTTGGAGGATAAATACCTCAACTTTATTGAATTTTGCAACCTGCCTTCAGTTCCCAAAACAAACCAGAAATGCTTATGGACTATACCATTTTAAGTAGTTATTTAAAGTTAACTTTCTTTTGAGACTATCATATGAAGTAAGTATAGTTCTTGGGATTGTTTTTTTAACAGCAAGGTTATGTGAGAGAACTTTTCTGTTAGGGAAAGTGGTCACAATGGAACATATAGATGATAATCCTCTGAAATTTGGCATATCATATCATTCTGAGACCCAGATTAATAAGGTAGATACATAAGGCTCTATTGTGATTTTAAAGCTATTACTGTGTAGGGCAGTGATATTCCATCCTAATTAGGTAGAGTGCCTGGTGTGAAATTGCATGCCTGTAATTTCAGTATTTTGAGAGGCTGAGGCAGGAGGAGTTCAAGACCAGACTGGGTGTCAGAGACCAAGGCAAGACTCTGTCTCTTTAAAACAACAACAACAACAAAGTCTCCTAGAACGGTAGTATTCAAAGTTTTAAAATATGTATAAGTTATCAGAAGTCTTGTTAATACGCAAATTTTGATTCCATAGGACTTGGGTAGAACCTGAGGTTCTAAATCGTTAAAAGCTCCTAGATGAGGTTCACATTGTTAGCCTGCAGACTATAATTGGACCTCGGAGATTTTATAAAAATATAGGCTTTACCTACCTACCTCTAAAGCTCTGGTTGATTATATCCTGGGTGGACTTGAGGGGTATGTATTTTTAAGCTATCCCTGAAGATAATCTGAAGTAGAGACCTGCTTTGAAAAATACTGAATCTAGGGTATAAAAGTTCATATAATTGTATACCATTAATGGGATGATTTCTTCTTTGTGCTCATCTCCTTGATAATTCTAAACATACGTATATTTTTGTACTTCTTTTATCATTTGCTTTCATCTGACTCATCATTACTATCTTTTTACTATTTGAGGAAACAGCTATTTAGAAATATCTTAAAGTTCTAAAAGCTCAGTAATTTCAAAACATGCATTGCTTTCAGAGATACAGTGCTTTCTGAATGGTTGAATTATCAGGACTTCAGTTATTTATTATTGTTATTATTTCTTTAAAAACTTTTAAAATCCCTTGAAACATCAGCAAGACTCTTATATTATAACTTTTATTGTATTTGTTGTTAAATAATTTTGTGTAGGAGCATTGAAAAAGGCAGAAACAGGCCGGGCATGATGGCTCATGCCTGTAATCCCTGAAGTTTGGGAGGCTGAGGCGGGCAGGCAGATCACGAAGTCAGGAGTTCAAGACCATCCTGGCCAACATGGTGAAACCCCATCTCTACTAAAAATACAAAAATTACCCGGGCGTGGTGGTGCACGCCTATAGTCCCAGCTACTTGGGAGGGTGAGGCAGGAGAATCACTTGAACCCAGAAGGTGGAGGCTGCAGTGAATTGAGATCGCCCCATTGTACTCCAGCCTGGTGACAGAGCAAGACTCCATCTCAAAAAAAAAAAAAAAAAAAAAAAAAAAAAAAAAAAAAAACACAAAAAACAGAAACAAACACATGTTTTAATTTGATGAATCTGGTTGAATAAATAGAACTTGCCGAGCACTACAGATTAATGAGAAAACTATGGGGACAGTGTTTTACCAGAAAAAGTTCACACATAAGGAGAAAAATGTATATATTTATTAATATTTAATAATTAACTTGAAGTTTAACATCTACATAATATATACATAGCCTGTAATACAGGAAACCATAAATGTAAAGATATTATCATGTAGCATAGTATTTTATTAATTAAGGGAAATCCTGTAATTGAGTCTATTTAAAATTCTTTTCTCATGTTACCTTTTGTTTAAACATGAAAACCAAGTTAATGCTAATGATTCTATTTGCATTCTGCTTCATTGGATATTGCCTAGGATTTAAATGGGAAATATTTGTTATTTTTAAGTATAGCTTTTCAACATTTTATTTTCTTAGCAGTATCCATTCATCCTCCCTACATACTTGGAACGTCAAAGCTGATGTCATGGGAGTGTAGTTTAATTGTTTTGGGGTAACAGCTTTAAGATTCAGAGTAATTTGCAGCCGGGCGTGATGTCTCATGCCTGTAATCCTAGCATTTTGGGAGGCCGAGGCAGGCGAGTGCTTGAGCTCAAAAGACTTCCAGACCACCCTGGGTAACATGGCGAAACTGGCAAAACCCTGTCTCTACAAAAAATAAAAAAATTAAGTGGGTGTGGTGGCATGGACCTGTAACCTAGCTACTTGGCAGGCTGAGGTGGGAACGTTGCTTGGGCCTGGGAGGTGGAGGTTGCAGTGAGCTGAGATTGCACCACTGCACTCCAGCGTGGATGACAGAGTGAGACCCTGTCTCTATTTGTATCAAATCTTTTGGATGTTTAGGTGGCTCCTGTATTCAACTACATTGGCAAGAATTATTAAATAAGTCTTTTGGGTATATATAAGTTATAGAAATACAAATTTTGGCAGGATATATTTAATTTAATCTAAGTATGAGTAATAAAGAATAAATTTTGACAGAACATAATGAAAAGCATTTATGAGGACAAGTGATTTTCTTTTAACAGATAATAAGTTCAGCAAGCCCATGTGCAGACTTCTTTTATCGAAGTTTGTCTTCTGAATTGAAAAAACCACAAGCTCACTTGCCTATGCATACAGAAAAACAGTCAACAGAGGATGCTGTGAGACTGATTCAAAAGTGCGGTGAGGTGGATTTGAATATTGTCATATTATGGAAGGTATGTGCTACTAAATTTTTTCAGCAAGCCTCACAGATACTTGACTCTTAAGCTGAAGAGCGAATGTATATTGCTATTTATATTTTTCATGCTTATCCTTTCTAGTTTCAATATTGAAACTTTAACAGTTACATAATGCCTTTTTTTTTTTTTGAGACGGAGTTTTGCTCTTGTTACCCAGGCTGGAGTGCAATGGCGCAATCTTGGCTCACCACAACCTCTGCCTGCTGGGTTCAGGCAATTCTCCTGCCTCAGCCTCCCGAGTAGCTGGCACTACAGGCATGCACCACCATGGCTAGCCAGTTTTTTTTTTTCGTATTTTTAGTAGAGAGGGGGTTTCACCATGTTGCCCAGGATGGTCTTGATCTCTTGACCTCGTGATCCACCTGCCTTGGCCTCCCAAAGTGCTGGGATTATAGGTGTGAGCCACTGTGCCAGGCTGTAATGCCTTTTTTTTTTTTTTGTCCTACAAAAAGAATTCATTCGAATTAGGTAACATTCTTCTGTGTTACTGTTATTTCTGTGTATTACAGAGAATATTGTAGACATGATAAGCTCTGAAAGCAGGTGGTATTCATCTGTTGGGGCATTTTCAAACACTCTACAGAGGGAAAAAAATAGCACCATGAACCCCTGGAAACCCACTACTTTGGCTCCAACAACCACTAACTTTTTGTTATTCATATTTCATATAATCCATTTACCTTCCCTTTCCTTTTATTAAATTGTTAAATTTTTACCTTTTGTTGTAGTGCTTTTTAAATGACTTAATATTTCATCTGTAAATGCTTCTGTATGTACTTTAAACAGATGAAGACTTTTTTGTTTAATATAACTGCATAGTATTATCTTTCCCAACCAAATTAATAATTCTTAATTATCTAATTGATGTTCTGTGTTCGTTTTTTTCCAGATTATTTAAATACACTATTTTACCTTGTTAAAAAATCTGATCCAAATAAAGTTCACATGTGATAGATCAGAATGAGATTATTTTTAGACATTCGTATTCCCTAAAGTTAACTAAACTAAAAGCTGCAGAGAAGTCTTATTTGTTACATTATACCCTTTTGTATCATATGCATGTATTACCTATTTTTAAAAATGATTCTGCAGTGAAATTAAGGATCTTGTACAAGAATAATCACGTGAACTTTGTGCCAAGGTTTCGATTTTGTGGTGCTTGGTACGAGAGCCAGCATAGAGACATGTTTATAGTAGGTGATTAATACATGTATTTTAAATTAAGTCAGAAGTTTTATAAGGTGTTTTATTTTTAACTAAACCATGTTGTCAAATAAACTTTTTTAAAACCAAGCTGACTTTGCATGTTTTAAATGAAATCTGCTAAGTAAATTGATACTTTTGTTGATTATAGAAGGTGTTTTATGTTGAAAAGATGAGTTACACATTATTGTCTCGAAATCAAATGCTTCTGAACGTTAGAATCATAAGTATATAAAGACCTTTAGCATTTGCAGCTTCATTCGACAGGTTTATGCCATGTAGCAATTCATAATATTTCTGAGACAAGGTTTTGTATAATGTATTCTGTATCATTGTTAAGTGCATGGTATTCTTTGATAGCGAAAAGTGTTATCTTTTAAGAAATGGCCCTGAACCTAAAGCCCACTGCTAGTATCACTCATCACATAAAGAAGAAAGTTATCTAAGATTGTGATGCTCCTCAGCTGGGAAATGGAAGTTTGAGTAGATTAAATAATGGGATATTAAGTTTGGTAGTGGCTAGTACCTTGATAAGTTTATAATTTACTCAATGGAGAAAATGACTGGTAGAATTTTGTTTGTTTTAGAGTTCTAAATAATGCAAAAATGAGTCATTAGATTAAAGAAAATTTGAAAAGTCTAAAGTTGTAGAGTAAGATGCACAGGAAGCATAGGACTCTTGAATAAAGTATGATTCAGGGGAAAATCAAGGGCTCGAACATTTTTGTGAAAAAAAAAGTTGAAAAGGGGACGTAGTACAACTCCTAAACAATCTTAATCAAAAATAAAGTTGATTTTAAAAATCTGAGGTTTTGTGCAAGCAGTAGGGTGTGTTATAAAATTAGCCATGGCTATGGATGACTGTCGCTCAATGCTACAGGATCACCAGAAAAGACATCTGACAAGTCTCAGAACCTTATCTATCAGCTCTTACTCCTTCTTGATTAAAGATTACCCTATCAGGTGTTTAACTTCTCCTGCATTTCGGGGTTTTGCAAATATATATGCTGAGCAGGTCCTGAACCATCTTATGTCTTACTGCAGCACTACTCAAAAGTTTTTCTGTGGATGGCAAACTGTCACTTGTCCATTATAAGTACAGAAATTGAAAGTAAACAGTTAGAAACTTTGATAGCATTTTGACAGAGTAATTTTATGTCTTTTCAATCTAATAGTAAAAATATTGGGCTTGTCAAAAAAAATTAAGCCTTTGTATCTGCATAGTATGATAATAACAGTAAATCAGAGCTATTTGTAGATTATATTTTCCCCAGCATAGAAGCAATTCAAGGGAGAGAAGAGGTATAAACTGTAACAAGTATTTTAATATAGATAAAATCAGCTCACTATATTGGAAGAAAAAAGCTTTTTTAAAAGCATATATATTTATATTTATGGACGTAAGATTTCCACTTACAGGATTTATGATTGTACTCACTCATTTTGCTCAGCTATGTGATAAACCCGAGGGCATTTCAGAAGCTAGACTAAGAATAAGCCTCTTGCTTGTATATTGATAGTTCAGTAAAGAAAAAGCTTGTGTTATGGCACAGCTCTTTTAAAGTAGTTTCTTAATAATTCTAAAGAATGTGGGAAAAGATTTCATGATGTGTCTCTCTCAAATATCCAGGCCAACTGTGTTATATTGAGGTAAAAAAGATTTGTTTTTTGGACAGATAATTTATTGATTTAATGAATAAGTAAAAGTGGAAGTAATGACATTGTCAGGAGTGTTGATAATTAATAGATATTGGCCATAATATTTCTACCTTCTATCAAATATTGGGTTGGTTACTTTTGAGGTTACTGTCAAGCAAGGTAACATTTTGTGCTTTGCATTTTTTAGGCATACGTTGTGGAGGACAGTAAACAGCTTATTTTGGAAGGTCAACATCATGTTATTCTTCGCACAATAGGAAAAGAAGCATTTTCATATCCTCAGAAACAGGTGATAACATAGTTTACTTTGGAGCTTTCTGGTGAACTTGTGGGTTGTTTCTTTGTTTGGCATTTGTGTTTTTTGAAGGGGTCAGATTTGTTCAGCTTTTTTTTTTTTTTTTTTTTTTGAGACAGGATCTCAATCTCTCACCCAGGCTTGTGTGCAGTGGCACAATCATGGCTTACTGCAGCCTTGACCTCACCAGGCTCAGGTGATCCTTTGGCCTCAGCCTCCTGAGCAGCTAATACTACAGATGTGTACCACCACACCTGGCTAATTTTTGGATTATAGGCATGAGCTACTACGTACTGCCATGTTCAGATTTTTATATTGGTATTTGGAATGTGTGTTGGTGACAGAAGAATGACTAAAGTTAAAAGTGAACATAAGTTGATTTTAAAATTCATTAGCACCTTTATCAGAATCTTAAGATCCAGTTATGATTTTTGGGATTTCCTAAGATACTTTCCATATTGATTCTGGAATTCATAGATATGAAAAGAATTGATTTGCTTAAGAGTAGAGAAACCATATCTCTTTATTTTCTTGTTATAACAGGATATCATTGCAGAGTTCTCGGGGTATATTGTAATATGTAAAAGGTGGCCTCTGCAGTTGTGTAGCAGCTGCTGATAGCATTGAATATGCTTTCTTATTTTTCCTAAAATACTATTTAATCTTACTGAAAATTTTTTATGGCAAATATGAATAAAATATAAGCACGTTTAGTCCAGTAATTGAAACACTGGCCCTGTATTGTGTTTATAAATAATGGATCTTAATTTTCAAGGCCCTGTCTCTATTATTATTATTTTTTATTTCACCGTAGACCTTAAAGTACCTCTCCATTAGTTTTGACAGCTTTTTATTTTGAAATAATTTTCAAACTTATGAAAAACTTTCAAGAATAGTGTTAACTCCCTTATAATTTTCATTCAGGTTACTAGTGGTTGGCATTTTACATTATTTGCTTTGTTGTTCTTTATTTACATATGTATTAATTTTTTTCCCTTAATCATTCCTAATTACTCCTAAGTAATTACTCTGTTCCTAAATGTAATACTTCATTAAGTATTCCTAAGAAGAAAGACAATCTCTTACATTTAAAAAAAAAAATTCATGGTATTATCACATTCAGGACGTTTAACATTGATGCAGTACTATCATATGCAATCCATATTCAAATGCTGTCAAAGGTTTTAATTACATCCTTGTAAGTATTTGCTCTTTTCTGTCCAGGATTATGACATGATTACACTATTGACATTTTTGAAGAGCTTGGGCCAGTTATTTTCTAGAGTAATAACTCTTTGAGTTTTTCTCCTGTCTCCTCATGGTTAGATTAAGTTTATGCTGAGTGATGTGTTGCATAAGAATGCACATGATGTTAATTTGTCTCATTATTACCAGTGTCGTATCATTTAATTAAGGTGGTGCCATGTTAATTCACAGTCAAGTTACTATTTTTCTTTTCATAATAATAAGTAATTTGTGGGGAGATGATTTGAGGTGGTATAAATGTCTGGTTTCTTTTTTTTGTTTTTTTTTTTTTTTTTGAGACAGAGTCTTGCTCTGTACCTTAGGCTGGAGGGCAGTGGTATGATCTCAGCTTACTGCAACCTCCGCCTCCTGAGTTCAAGTGATTCTACTGCCTCAGCCTCCCCAGTAGCTGGTATTACAGGCGCACACCACCACACCTGGCTAATTTTTGTGTTTTTAGTAGAGACAGGGTTTACCATATTGTCCAGGCTGGTCTTGAACTCCTGACCTCATAATCAGCCCGCCTGGGCCTCCCAAAGTGCTGGGATTACAGGCATGAGCCACTGCGCCTGGCCTAAATGTCTGGATTCTTATCAAACTTAAGTTCACTAGTTTTCGTATCCATTGGTGATTATGTGACTAGAATCAGTTTTTTTAATTTGGTGCTTACATAATGGTAATTTTTTATTATATTTAATGAAGATATAAAATTTAACCCCACGTTTGTTGCTTACTTTAAGAAATGTTTTCCTCCCTTCAATTAATAAAAAAATTCTGAGTTTTAGTCCTAAATATCATAAACTTTTGATCACTTGGAACATTTCAAACAATGGCATGACAGCATTTAGAAAATGAAACAGAGTGGGTTTTTCTATAAAATCTACTCTTGTATATTCCCATTTTACATACTATATATAGTATATCCTTTTTAGTTCTCTGTATGTCACTTTTGAAATATTTTATATTATCTTATATGATTAGCTAAGGTTGGGAGATAAGGCAGTTTCATCATTCTGTGAGTAATAGATTTGGAGCCCAAAGACGTTCAGATTGACCTGGTGCACCTGTTGGGTTACTACTCACATACAAAACAAGGATAATAGTACTTTATACGTTGTGTCTTTTGTGGAATTCATAAAATAGAATCAAATCCTTATTGGGAAATTGCCATTCACAAATTCAGCATTGTGAAAATACTGCTACTGGTAAGCTGGGAGAAAGGGACAAACTCTTCAAAATATTATTTTAGTAAATTAGCTTCTGGTTGTAGATATTCTTTTAAGGCCATTGTTCACATGCTTTCCTCCTGACAGGTGGTATATAGGAATGTATTCATTATAATTTAGAAGACTCTAATAGCTTGTATTTTTTTGGTTACTTGAATATATTAATAATTCATTTTTGAACTTTTTACTGAAGTGTAGCATAAATACATTAAAGTAAATAGCTTATTGGATTTTCATAAACTGAGGAACACTTTAATCCAGGACCCAGATCAAGAAATAGAACGTAACCAGCACCCCAGAAGTTCTGCTTTTTGTTCCTTTCTGATCAGGAATCTTTTCTCTTCTAGACCAAACTTCTAGTCACTTCTGACTTACAAGTCAAAAGCAAAACTACTTGATTTGGATTTATATAAATAGAATCATACAATATTTACCTCAGCTTTTATTCAGCTTGTTTCTGAAATTTATCCATATTGTTTGGTATACTTGTAGTTCTTTGATTTGCAAGAATAATATCAGCTTAAAACTTACTGACTGTTCTCCAACAAAAGGAGCCAGGGTTCCTTGGAAAAATGGTTGATTCTAGGGCTGGGGCAGAGAATATTCAAGATGAGCCAGAAGATTTTATGGTGCCGGAAAATAAGGAAACCTACCCAAAGTGATTGAGAGCATATTGAATTTGTGTTTGTTATAGGTTACAAAGTGACTTGTATTCTCCTTTGGTCCTTATACTCTGTAAGCAGGGCAGGTAGACTTCATCTCTGTTTTACAAATGAGACTCTTTGAAATAAGTACAGCTATAATATTTCATAATAACTTTCAGTTTTAAAATTGTCCGAGAGAAAATAGATATCTATTGATTGAGGATTTCTAATTTTATCAGTTTTCACATTGCTCCATCCATCCCCCAGGTACACTTACTTATTGAGGTTGAATTTGTTTGCTTTATTTATTATTTTACTACAACCTTTTGGGATAGTGCTAGCACATAGTAAGTACTTGGTAATTATTAAATGAGTGAATAAAGAATGCTGAGTTACGAAATTTATTCCATTGCTTTAAGAAACCAAAAATATTTTAACTGAATATGAGTGGCTCAGTCATACTAATGGTTTGAACTCAAATGGATAGTACACAGTAAACTTTAAGGTTGCAACTTTCAACATTGCAGTTCTGCACAAAATTATTTTACCAATGTAGCAACATAATCTGTTTCCTTTAGCAAATACTCTATTTCCGGAACTTATATGTGTGCTTATGTTATGCATTTACTACATATTAAGTTCGTGTAAACATTCATTCAGCTCACTTTATGAATGGTAAAATTTTAACCGAAAAAGAAAAGGGAGAGAAGAGGTGATATTGTTTAATAAACTACAGGTTTCATTGAGTGCTTGTTACAATTATAGAAAGAAATAAATTATAATTTATTTTTTTATTTTTAAATATAAGTGCTTGCTAAATTGATTGTATTGCAGATTAAGGTACAACCCATAAGTTTAGTGTTTTAGAATTTTTTTCCTTAAGAATTTATAAAAGGAAAGTCTTTTTACTTTTATCTTACAATTTTGTACATGAATTTTTTTGCATTGAACATATATTGCACCTTTAGGTCTTCTTCTAAACTGATTCATTTGCATTTTTTTTAAAGACTGTGTAATGGATCAGAGCAGAAATATGCAAGATTTGAAAGAGCATTCCTAGTCATACACAGATTGAATTCAACCTGAGAGAAAATAAGGAGATACATTGAGTATCCCTTCTCTGAAATGCTTGAGACCCAAAGTGTTTTTGATTTTGGAATATTTGCATCACATACCTGCTAGTTGAGCATCCCTAATCTGAAAATCTGAAATCCAAAATGCTTTAAAGCGCATTTCCTGTGAGTGGCATGTCAACATTAAAAAATTTTTGGATTTTGCAGCATTTCCAATTTCAGAGCATTTCAGATTTTGGATCTTTGGATTTGGGCTGCTCATCTTATACTACTGTATAAGTAAAGAAAGAAACTGTCCATCAGTAGGGGAGTCAGTCAGTTATAAAATTATAGAATAAAAAAAGACTTTGCCAGTATTCATCTAGCCATTGTCATGGGGTATGTTCTGCTTACCCACGTTAATATTTGGTGTCTCTGTAGTCTCTTCATTGTGCAGGTGATCAGCCTGATGCCAGTCAACATTTATGTTAACTGATTAATATCCCTTGTCTGATTTCATGCTTGGCAGTCAGTCTTCTGAAACTTTATTTCCTGAGTGGTCTACCCACAGAAAGTCTGTGCAATTTGGTCAGTTGGTGGCAAGTTACATTTATCAGTATACATGATTATATTCACATTTTGTCTGTATACATTCATCCACATTAACTATGTTGTAGTGATTAACATGTCACCATAACTTAACTCTGAGAAAATTGTGGGATTAAATATCTGAGTCTGTAAGGCTGAATGACATACCTTGGCCAAAGGTAAAAATCACCAATATAAACGTTGCGTTCTGAGTCCTGTGAAAAGCAGGCAACTAGCCCATCCATACACCAAGATGCTTCTATACCAAGAATATACCAGTCTTGTGTTTGAATCTCTAATTGGCCAGTCTAAATTTTCTTAAAGTCTGAAACAAGCTGAGTGTGGTGGTACATGTCCGTAGTCCCAGCTGCATGGGGGACTGAGGTGGGAGGATTGCTTGAGGCCAGGAGTTCAAGACCAGCTTGGGCAGCATAGCAAGACCCTGTCTCTTAAAGAAAAAAAGTCTGAAATAATTTATTTTTAAAAAATAAATTTTAAAAATTACATTCAGCTAGAGAAAATTATCTGATACTGGAGGATAAAGTAATCCACATAAGTAAATATCAATAGTACATACCATTCATTAAGCATTTGGTATTTGTCAAGTGTTGGTTCACATCAGTACTTACAGTTACAACCCTGTGAGGTGTAGGTAGAAGTCCTCATGATCTGAATCCTCTGTTTAGGCAACAGCAGGTATATAAAATTGTAATTTTAAGTTATATCATTAGCAGAAGGAAAATTTAATTGCCAAAACAGTATAGCGCAATGGATCAAAATAGAATTGTATTTGCATATAATCTCTGTCACTTAAAAAAGATCTTCTTCAATTTTTTTAACATTTCTAAATTAATTTTCCTCTTTTTAAAAATGCAAATACTTCCACCCACATTGCACATGTGAAGGCCGTTACATTGTGTCAGATAGTTTCTTTCTCCTGTCTCCCCTTAATCACATTTCTTTTCTCTTTTATATACCCTGGTTTATCTAATTTTTAAAAAATTTTTATTATAAAAGTAGTAATTTTTATTGCAAAAAATAAAATATCCATAAACTGTCAGTTGGAAAGATCAAATATTTAAAACAAAAGATCAAATATAAGCAAATTCTGCTTTTCTTTCCTCAGGGCCACTTTTTGAAGTTATCCATAGTAAAGTTCCTTTTTTTGAGATGGAATTTTGTTCCTGTTGCTCAGGCTGGAGTGCAAATGGCGTGAACTCAGCTCACTGCAATCTCTGCCTCCCGGGTTCAAGTGATTCTCCTGCCTCAGCCTCCCGAGTAGCTAGGATCACAGGCATGTGCCACCACGCCCGGCTAATTTTGTGTTTTTTTGTAGAGATGGGGTTTCTCCATGCTGATGAGGCTGGTCTTGAACTCCCAACCTCAGGTGATCTGCCCGCCTCGACCTCCCAAAGTGCTGGGATTACAGGCGTGAGACATCATGACTGACCTGTCAAGTTCCTTTTCTATTCCAGAAATGTTCCATGCTTATGCAAATATAAGCATTGAAATACATGTATTTTTAACATGCTATTAAACATTATTTGGCTACTATATGATACTTTTGGTTAGTTTTCATACATTTGTATGTCATACCAGTTTCAAATATTTTACTTTTTACATTTTGTGGGTTAGATTTCTAGAAATGAAATTGCTGGCTGTATGATTATATGCTTATATATTACCGCTGACTAGGTTATAAACTTTTCTGTTTCCATTTTTAAAAATTTGTCTTTGTTTTACCAGTAGCCCCAGGGTGTTACTTGAATATAATATGGTTAATTTGTTACTTGTTAATGGGATGAATCTGGAACCAGTACCACCTTTTATTTTATTTCCAGCAAATTTAGTTCTTGCTTTTGCAACTGTGTAGATAAGAGATCAGCAAACTTAATCTGAAAAAGGCCAGGAAGTGTGTTAGGCTTTGCTTGCCAGATTGACTATGCATAATGGCACACTACTGTCATCGAAGTAAAAAAGCAGCCCTAGACATTATGTAAACAAATGGATGTGGCTGCGTTTCAATAAAACTTTTCACTAAAACAGGACACAGGCTGGATTTGGCCCATGGGCTATAGTTTGCCAGTTGCTGGTATAGATCAGAGTCAAACTCAGTTATCAGAAAATTATAAATCAAATATTCTCCTGGGTGGTGAGGGAAGATATAGAAAATAAATAACCAAGAAAGAAAATAATAGTAGAAATGGGATGTTTCTCTACTTTCATCTTTCTCTCTACCCCTCCCCCACTTACTGCCTCCCTCCCTCCCTCTCTTTCTTTCTTTATTTTGAGACAGAACCTCACTCTGTTGCCCAGGTTGGAGTGCAGTCGTGCGATCTTGGCTCACTGCAACCTCTGCCTCCTGATTTCAAGTGATTCTCCTGCCTCAGCCTCCTGAGTAGCTAGGATTACAGGTGTGTGCCACCATGCCTGGCTAATTTTTATATTTTTAGTAGACGGTGTTTCACCATGTTGGCCAGGCTGGTCTCCAACTCCTGGCCTCAAGTGATTTGCCGGCCTCAAGTGAATTGCCCACCTCAGCCTTCCTAAGTGTTGGGATTACCAGTGTGACCCCACATGCCCAGCCTCTTTTTTTCGTTTAGATGATAATGATTATTTACTGAAGTAGTCATAATGTGTCTGACAAATGGCTATGTTAAGACTTTTTACATGCATTTTAACCTTCAGCTAATAGAGTGGAAGCACTATAATCTATAAAATGTATCAGGATATTTTCAGAATGAAATATTAAGACAGTTTTAGATTTTCGGCTATTAAAACAGGTGATATGCAATTGAATGTCTGCACTCCTAAGTCCTGTGCGGTATTATCAGATGAGAATCACAACAATCTTTGAAGTTATTATTGTCAGCAACTTATTTTTATATATGAAGAAATTAATTATTAACGTATTAAGCAATTTATCCAAGATCACAGAGCTAATATGTAAGGCTACTGGGATTCAAGTCTAACGCCAACACGTAATAAGTGAGGAATGAATAAATGATTCCAGATACTGATATTTTTATCCTGGATTATATTGCAAATGATAGCAGCTATTAGCTTAACAGCAGAAAAAGTACTGTTCTTGCATTACATTATCTCTGCTAATTTTAACTTTTGTATGTATAAGCTATGTTTTTTTTTTTTGAAACAAGGAAGTGTTTTTATTGTCATATGTTTTTTCCTTTCTTTTCTCAGGAGCCACCAGAAATGGAACTGTTGAAATTTTTCAGGCCAGAAAACACTACAATTTCCTCAAGACCATCAGTAGAGCAGCTTTCTAGTCTCATTAAAATGAGTCTTCACTACCCAGAATCATTTAATCATCCATTTCATCAAAGAAGGTTTAAGCTTTGTTTTTGTTAAAAATTTTCTGCAACACACTGACACATGCATTTATTTATTTGTTTTGGCAATGATATTAACCCAAATATGAAGAGGAAATTTAGAATATTACTGAGTTTACAGAATACTTGAACTAAACAGTTCAAGTTTAGACAGTATCAGTTGCTTAAGATTTATTAAGTACTAAATTTCATGGCAAATGTGATATATTTGTAATTTTGGTAAATAGCTTGAATATATAAACCTCTAAAATTCTAAAAATAAGAAGTCCTAAATCAGGTAACGCTTCAAAAGGTTGCCAGTTCTGCAAACATTAGAAAAGATGGAGAGAAGCCTATTAGAAACAATCTATAAGTAATAATTGAAGGTATGAATTGTGGTGAGATCACCCTGGATGGGGATGGGGATATAGGATGGAATAGAAAAAAAGGATGGTTACCTGTGGAATAGTAACATCTCAGAAAGAAGCTAAGGAAAAAGAAGACTATGAAGAAGACTGAAGAAAAAGGAGCAATTAAAAAATTAGGAAGAAAAGACCAATTTAAAAAACTTTTTTTTTTTTTTGCTTACAGTGCAAGAATTGTTCAGTGTAGTAAAAAGAAACTATCTCAAAGTTGAGTGAGAGCAGTTCAAGAGAAGTGGTTAGTAGTTTTAAGATGCTACAGAAAGGTCAAATAGTAAATGGGCAGAAAGGCCATTGGATCTGACAATAAGGAGATCTTCATGATTTTTGAAATGCCACTGTATGGGGGACAGGAACCTGACATCATAGGTTGAGAAGTGAATAGGAGGTAAGAAAGTAAAGATACTAGGTTGACCATCCTTTCAAGAAACTGGGCTATCAAAAGAGATTAGGGAGTATCTGTTCTTACTAGGCAAGATATGGATGTTTGTAATCTTGAAGAAAATGATGGGATACAGGGAAAGTAACAGAATCCTTAGTAGATGGAAAGATAAGATACATGCAATGAAGAATGACAGGATTTGCTTTGGGCTAAAGAAGGGACCTTCTTACACATTATGGAGTGCCTCCATTTTAGGGGGTAGTTATAAGAGCAAGGTTAACTAAGAGATAAGAGTAAAGGGTAGAGAATTTGAAAAAAAGTGAAATTTTAGGATAACTACTGAGAAGATGCTAGCTGAGGATGCACAGAAGGAGTACTGGGCAAAATTAAGACCTTGACAGTGACTTTAAGAGAAAAAGTATTTTGAAAAGTAACTTAGAGCTTGGCATGGTGGTACACACCTGCAGGAGGATTGCTTGATCCCATTAGTTTGAGGCTACAGTCAGCTATGTTTACACTGCTCCACTACAGCCTGGGCAAAACAGCAAGACCCTGTCTCTCTCTCTCTTTTTATTTTTTAAGTGATTAGTTTTTCAAAGCTAACACCTAAATAATCATCTCTATATAAGTAGAATTATACAGAGTATATTTGTATATCTGTCTTCTTCCATTTAATACTCTGTTAGTAAGAGTCAACCATTGTGTGAACCTGAAGAATTGATTTTCACTGCATATGAATATGTTTGGATATATCAGAATTAGTTTATCTACTTAAGTATTAATGGACTTTTAAAATGTTTTCCTTTTTTTTTCCTTGTTTTTCTTTTAAAAAATTTTTTTGAGACAGAGTCACACTCTGTCACCTAGGCTGGAGTACAGTGGCATGATCTCAGCTTACTGCAAACTCTGCTTCCCGAGTTCAAGTGATTCTCATGCCTCAGCCTCTGAGTAGCTGAGATTATAGGCATATACCACCAGTTCAGCCAACTTCTGTATTTTTAGTAGAGATGGGGTTTTACCATGTTGGCCAGGCTGGTCTCGAATTCCTGGGCTCAAGTGATCTGCCCACCTTGGCCTTCCAAAGTAAGGCATGAGCCACTGTGTTCAACCATAGAATGTTTTCTGATTTGAACTATTTTGAATTCTGCTGTGAATATTCTTCTACACCTTTCCTTGTACATATGTGCTTGCCTTTTTTTTTTTTTTTTCGCATACTTACCCAGGAACTTTTCCAAAGTGGTTTTACTAGTTTGCATATCCTAATAGCAACATATGTGAATTTCTTCTGCTTGATGCCTTCACCAGCACTTACTCTTATTGGATCTTTAAAACATTTTGTCCTAAGTTATTTTTTAAATACTTGTGGTCTTAAGTTTTTGTCATAGTCATAATGTTGCCCAGTACTCATTCTGTGTTCCTTTCTCTGATAGAGATGAGTGCAGGGTCACCTGGGAAAATATAAGAAATACTGAAGGATGCTTCAATCCTGCCCCCAGAGGTTCCAGTTTGATTGGCCCAGGGGTTGACCTCTGGATTTTTTGAAGTTCTCCAGGTGCTCCTAGTATACAACCATAAGTGAAAATAAAAGTTTTGTATTTTATCCTTATTGAACTTTATATACTTCTATGAGCAATTTAGATTCCATAATTTATTTTGACTCAGTCTTCTACTTCAGCTCTGTTGATTAAACCTGTTCTGCTTCGTGTACTTTCTGAATACCCTTGGTGCTTCTTTTTAACCTTAGTGGTTAAAACTTTGGCTGCATTTAGAGACTAGGTTGTTTAGTTCTCTACGTCATGCTGCTGGGGTTAAAAAGCCCTAAAGAATCTATGTGAAACAGCACAGATTTGATTAAATTAAAGAAGAAGAGGGGTTAAATGAAGCGTTCCAAAATCAAAACTGTACATGGAAGTATGTGAAAACAGGACAGGTTCAAGGATAAAATGTGGCAGTTTTTTCCTTGGCTGTGCATTAGAATCACTTGGGAATTTCTTAAATTTCCAATGCTCAGGCTGATTAAATCAGATTCTCAGGAAGCAGGATACAGGCATCTCTAGTTTTAAAATGTCTTCAGATCATAACCATGTGCATCTATATTAGTCATTGTTAATATTGCTTCATAATAAACCATTTCAGAAATCAGTAGCTTATAACAAGGCATTTATTTCCATGCTCATGGGTCTGCAGGTTGATAATCTGGCTGAAGCTCTGCTTTGGTCTGTGGGTTGGTTGGATTTGGCACTTGAAGAAACTTGAGTTCATGTCTGTGCCACATATATTTTGGGCCCAGTCCAAAAGAGCATCTGCTACCTGGAGTATGTTCTGGTGGTATGTCTCTGGAGTATAACAAGGGAGTCAAATTGCAAAAGCACGTTTAAGGCTTTTGCTTGCATTAAAGATATTAATATTTCATTGGCCAAATAGCCTCACTTCCATTAATCAACAAGGATGATTCACAGTCCCACAGTGGGAAGTATTGGGAGTGAATAACTGCTAAGCAGTACTCACAGTTACCACGGGAACCAAGATTGAGAACCATTGAAATGAAGGATCAAATGATTAGGTGTCTGTGTGAAACTCAAAAACATAGATGAGAGAGTATAATTGGGAGATCCAGAGAGACAGGAGATGGTGGTCAGAGTGGGGTGAACAAGTATTATGTTAGGGATAGCTGTCTAATGTGATGTGAAAAAAAATCATGGTGTGGTCATGGAAGTTGTATGGCTGAGTTTTGAATAGTACTGAAGATTATGGAGATGATAGGTCCAGGATTTGGGAAGGTGTTGAATGAGTCATCTACCTAGACAATAAGGTTGTTAAAAATAATGACAAGACTTGGAGTTGAAAGGAAGAAAACAAACTTACCCTGACACTTTTAAAATTATGCTAATAGATGGTATGGAAGAAGGGAGCCAGAGAATAGTGTCTTACTAAGTGTTTTCTTGACTGATAGAGCAGACGAATTCACAAATGGAAGGTGAAGCAGATGGTCAAACTACACATGCTTCATTGTTACCTCAAATATTCTAAAATATCCATTCCTTCCCCCTTCCCCAAAGAATTCCAGCTCTACTGAATTCCTAGTTTGTTAGAATGGGGACAGAAAAAAAGAATACAAACCATAAGGTAATTTATGATGAAAGAATGGAGGCATCTTTACAGGAGAGGTAGTAGGAAGAAATCATTAAGAACTGCATCAACCACCCCAAGATATGGAAGATGTTGGAAGAAATACAGCATCTGTTATTGAGAGTACTATATAGTTAAAGATGTAGACACATAAAAAGAAAAGATGGAGGATATAGGGAAACATTCTTAATTTAATGGGGGTTTCAGAAAGCAAGTAGAAATGTGAGAGGAAGTGGAACAGTAGGAGGTTTGGTCGTGGTAGTGGGACACAGCAGTAGAGGTATGAGAATAGCAAAAGAATAGGTGACAGGAGATAACATTGTATTGTCATTGTATTAATGTGTTGTATTTTTATTTACAAAATAATTTGTCTTGAGTGATTTTGGAACTTGATGTTTTTTCTTCTTGAATCTGTTTTTAAGGAGCTTATGCTCTGTTACATACTCTTAAGTGTTATTTTCAGGAAAATTGTTTTTAAGAAGAAAATAATATATAACTTTTTTGTTTATTTTTCTTCCATAGCCTTTGTTTAGTACCAGTCACCCTTTTACTTTCCAATTGTTCTAAGGCCAATGTAGATGTCATAGTTGATCTTCGGCATAAAACAACAAGGTAAAGAATTTGTTTAGTGCAAGGTTATTTTGTAGTTTAAGGTTTAAAGTGATTTGGGAGCAGTTTAATATTTTGAAATTATGCAAATAATTATCTGACATGGATAAGAAAGTTACTCAAGCATGTCCTGGTTTTTTGGTAATATAGGAGGCTTACAGATGTGTTACAGTGGTTTTAAATATTAAAGATTTTTTTTTCTTGATTATAAAATAGTACTTAACAACAACAACAACAAATCCCAATCTGTAATCCCACAACTGATACTACTAGAGCCAAATGCTTTTTGGAATTAAGAAATTTTTTAATTTTTTGGAAAAATACTATGAAGCATATACTTAATATTTTTGTATAACCCCCAAACACAATCTGGGACCATTCTCTGAAATCCAGACACATGCCTATATATATGATTTTGCATATCATAAATTTATTAACAATACTTTATTGGGGGTACTAGGTTGTTTTCTATTTTTCAGTATTATAAACAGTTTCAATATTAGAAGCATTCATGTACACACATTTATTTTTATATATGGCTAAGGGGTTAAAAGCTTAGGTTTGAAATTAAGTTCCAACATATACTAACTCTTGTGGGCATTAAATGAAATAATACACTCATCATTGTGCCTAAAAAATAGTAACTATTAGTATATGTTAGCTGTTATACTAATGATGTTGCTATTATTAATAAACAGTGGCTTCATAAAATATATATATTTTTTGAGATGAAGTCTTACTCTGTCACCCAGGCTGGAGTGCAGTGGCATGATCTCGGCTCACTGCAACCTCCACCTCCCAGGTTCAGGCAACTCTCCTGCCTCTGCCTCCTGAGTAGCTGGGATTACAGGCGTGCGCCACCACGGCCAGCTAATTTTTTATATTTTTAGTACAGACAGAGTTTCACCATATTGGTTAGGTGGGTCTCGAACTCCCAACCTCAGGTTATCTGCCCACCTCAGCCTCTCAAAGTGCTGGGATTACAGGTGTAAGCCACCGTGCCCAGCCCGTAAAGTAATTTTTAGAAATAGAATTGTTAGATGAAAGGGATATGTTTGGTTTTTGTTTTGTTTTTTGAGACAGAATCTCGATCTGGAGTGCAGTGGTGCAATCTCAGCTCACTGCAACCTCTGCCTCCCTGGTTCAAGGGATTCTCCTGCCTCAGCCTCCCAAGTAGCTCCCATGCAGCACCATACCTGGCTAATTTTATATTTTTAGTAGAGACAGTGTTTCACTATGTTGGTAGGCTGGTCTCAAACTACTGACCTCAGGTGATCTACCTGCCTCAGCCTCCCAAAGTTTTGGGATTACAGGTGTGAGCCACCACGCACCACTGAAAGCGATATGTTAATGTGATTTTGGAAAAAATAATATAAAGAAAAACTCCTGCAACTTACCATTTTCCTCCTCCCTTAGTTCAGAAGCACTGGAAATCCATGGATCGTTCACGTGGCTTGGACAAACACAGTATAAGCTTCAGCTTAAAAGCCAGGAGATTCACAGTCTGCAGCTGAAAGCATGCTTTGTTCATACAGGTGTTTATAACCTTGGCACTCCTAGGGTATTTGCCAAGTTATCGGACCAAGTTACAGTGTTTGAGACAAGTCAGCAGAGTTCCATGCCTGCCCTGATCATCATCAATAATGTGTGACAACTTGCAGATTTGTACTGAAATTCACAAGAATCCGTTTACTTTTGCTGGATGGGTTTTACAGCAGTATTTGATATACCTGACTTGTTATGGAGGCTGATTGATATCTGATCCCTGAAAAATCCTTTGACTTGTCATTTTGTTGATGATGCAAAGCACGTTGGACTGAGAATACTTACATTATTTTTCTGTATTTCTTTAAACCATGAGAATAATTTACATGCTTATAATACAGGATTTCAGTATATCCATGCACCTTTTAAGCCCCATCTTAAGAAAACACAAAGTCTAAGTCTGCTGTTACAACTTGTCATTGATGGTATATAACTATTAGGAGATGATTCTGAGAAAGGAAAGGCCTTGTTGGCAATACTCCTGTTAAGCCATTAGTCTCTAAATTCCAGCTTTACTGTGAAGTTCTATAGAGTGTTAAATACAAATCTTCCTGTCTTGCTTCACACAGTTTCTTAAAATCAGTTTTGAACTTTGGTCATAGAGTCTTCATATTTCAGTATTTGGTGGTCCCTATGGCTTATATATAACTTTGTAAAAAGAAAAAAAAATTTTTTCTGATGCTTTGAATATAGTTTTGAGAGGAGTTTTGACTTTTTTCCCCTCATTCATCTCAGTATAGAGTGCACTATTTCACAATACATACGATTTTTGTCATTAAAATTACCATATTCTTTATTATATAACGTTAACAATTGAGTTGATCTGTTTAAAACATAAATCTCAAGTTAATTAAAAATAAGCTTTTCAAAAATGTATTATATTTATAACAAATGTACTGTAAATAGAATAAAGACATGCTATTCACTGTATAAAGTATTAGTATTGATTATTAGAAAGTCTGGTTTCAAAATAACCTTTTGTTCAGAGAATGGACATTTGGACACACGAAATTTCAGTTCAGCCCTGCTGCAGGTAGAGAAATGGAAGCAAAGGCATTTCTTTTTTTTTTTTTTTTTTTTTTTTGAGACGGAGTTTCGCTCTTGTTACCCAGGCTGGAGTGCAATGGCGCGATCTCGGCTCACCGCAATCTCCGCCTCCTGGGTTCAAGCAATTCTCCTGCCTCAGTCTCCCGAGTAGCTGGGACTACAGGCACGTGCCACCATGCCCAGCTAATTTTTGTATTTTTAGCAGAGACGGGGTTTCACCATGTTGACCAGGATGGTCTCGATCTCTTGACCTCGTGATCCACCTGCCTCGGCCTCCCAAAGTGCTGGGATTACAAGCGTGAGCCACCGCAAAGGCATTTCAAACGAACACCCTTGTAAATGGAGGAGGGAGGACAGGGCATAGGGGTGGGTGGCAGAGAGTATAAGAGCCAGTCTTAACCAAGTCTGGAGCAGATGGGGTCCTTGTGCCATTGGCAACTACCATGGTTTGTTCCAGTCTCAATCTCAGCAATAATCAGAGGAGACTGCACTAGATTGGGGAGAGATCAAAAGACCCTGTTTTTCAGACTGAAGATTCCAAACGTGTACTTGGAACAACTCTTCTTGAGAGAGGGGTGGTTAGTCTGTGTGCCTCTCTGCAACTGCTGCTTATGCTTCTGGATCTTAGGTGGGTCTTTGGCTTCTCAGCTTCTTTTACTCTCTGTCTTAGCGGGTGTGGGAGAATGTGGAGAGGAAGATCACATTCTAGAGACACTCATTTCCTTCTTGAGAGTTTAGGGCCATGGGCTTCTAAAAAAGTCGAAGAGAGGAAATACGGAACGAGAAGGAGACATGATCACAGTGGTATCTTGGAGCATGTTTAAACCATTCAGCTGAATATTAAATTGAACTGATTGTTAAACAAAGACTAATAAAAAAACTATATAAACCTACAACTGAATATATTAAAAACAAAGGTAATGAAGTACTCAAAATTTCTTCCTAAATATTACTGGCTATACTCAAGATAGTTTATGTCTATTGCATCTGTATCATGGAAATACAATATAATGGTGTGTTTCTGCTTGTCTCTTGCCAACTCTGCATTAAGTGACATCTTGCTGGCAGCTTAAAATTGATTATAGTGGAATATTTACCTCAGGAAAACCAGCAAATGCTACACACCAGGGCTTTGTTTATTTATTTTTGTTGTCTACACTTGAGAAAGTGATCAGGAAAATGTTAGTGATGCTTATTTAAAGTGTTGCATATTTGTAGCTATTACGAATAGCACAAATAGTTTAGGAAAATATTCCTGCAGTATCTGAAAAGTTGTTACCCAGTCTAACAAAGAAGTTGCTCATATCACTGATCAACTAATGAAGATCCAACATGTGTTTTCTCACTTCCTCCTTAATGTAAACAAAAGTATCAACCAGCATTCATGCTAGAATTATTCTCACCAATTACAACGTTGATTTTCTATACAAGAGCTCAGCAAAAATCAGAGAAACCACTCTGAGAATCAGTTGGCTTTTTGGAATTTACAATAGAGTATTGCATATTTTGTTACTACTTGTAAAGTGTTTGCTACACAA
>PVKV010017373.1:32967-48005 GCA_004027835.1 Alouatta palliata
TTTTTTTTTTTTTTTTTTTTTTTTTTGAGATGGAGGTTTTTTGCTCTTTGTTGCCTAGGGAGAAGTGCAGTGGCGTGATCTCGGCTCACTGCAACCTCTGCCTCCCGGGTTCAAGTGATTCTCCTGTTTCAGCTTCCCCAGTAGCTGGGATTACAGGCACCTGCCACCACACCCAGTTGATTTTTTTTGTATTTTTAGTAGAGACAGGGTTTCACCATGTTGGCCAGGCTGATCTCGAACTCCTGATCTCAGGTGATCCACCGGCCTCGGCCTCCCAAAGTGCTGGGATTAGAGGCGTGAGCCATCACACCCGGACGGTTCTACCTTCTTAACCCATTTTGTTGGTCTGGTTTGGCAATGAAAGTTTGTTTTTGTTGTTAATTTCCTTTTGTTTTCATTTGTTGTTTTTAAATCTTGGCATTTTAACAAGCCCTGGTTCTGAAGAAAGGATCTGCATAGTACACTTTGGGAAACATTGTCCCAGGAAGCCTGAGAAGCACTTTGTCTTGAACTCCGGACCTCAGGTGATCCTCCCGCCTTGGCCTCCAAAGTGCTTGAATTACAGGCGTGAGCCACCACGCCCGGCTGAGAAGCACTTTGTGTTTAGTGGCTGCAGATTTTTATAAGGTCGATTAAGTTGACAGGTGCGTCATGGAAATATTATTCTTTAAAAGTTATAGGTAGCTAGGCCAATGTTTTAAACACATGCCCCTAAGGTACGGCAGTTTGTTCAGACTAATTTTAATGGAGTTTCCAGTAGTTCATTTGTTCAGCTGGGTTAAACAATAAGGCTAGGGTTGACAATCCCAGTTTGCCTATCAATTTTATTATTTCTTGGCTGTTGATCAGAACTATGAACTCTTACCAGCTTCTGGTGTTAGTTGGCCTATTTTGCCATTCACAATTATTAGGTTCTTTTGGGCAGATACATGTCGTCTCTACTAGGTATAGGTAGATGAGAGGATGACCACTAAGTTTTCATCCCAAGTGAGACATTTTGAGAGTGAAGGAGGGCATTATTAATTACAATTATGGGGACAACAGGATAAACTGGGTCTGTTCTGGGCACCAAGATGTAGGGGCCAAGGGAAAGCTTCCCCTCTGCCTTTGAAAGGTTCACTGAAAATAAACTGACAATAGGCTGATTCATAGAAGAAGGCATTTGAAATTTATTTAATGTGCTTAAGCACCGGGGAGTCACATGAGAACAATTTCTCAGTAACCCAGTGAGGTCCAGATGCTAGTACACATTTCTTGATAGGAGAAAGATGAAAATGTGGCAATTTTGAGGAGTAGTAGATGATTTTTAGTGGGAATGAATGGACCTGGAGATAGTAGCTTGTAAATTATTCTTTTTGGAATTTGAATGAGCCCAAGAGGCAGACGTTATCTTGTGAAAAAGTCCGTCCAGGTGTAGTTGCATTCCTCAGTCTTTTGAGATAGAAAATGAGATTTCAGAGAGGGAAAGACGAGGTAATTATGTTCTCTCTGGTGGCTCCGGTCTTAAGGGTATATAAGGGACTATCAGAGAAAAGCCTTAGCCTATGCTTTAGGAGAAATAGGGTTGGTGTAGAGTCAGTGTGGAGGTGGGAGGTGGTCAGAAAGACCTTGTGGCTGTTTTTTTAGTTCAACATGTCAAAGCACCATATTTAGGGGTATCATATTCTGAGCCCTAAGGGGGAAGGAGTTATTAAATTATTTTAGGCAGATAGGAAAAGGGGTCCTTGGAAAGTTGTTTCTTTTAAAGTAGCTCCAGAAACGTTTCTTGTCTAGCAGGAAAGCCCTGGCTGTAAAAGCCAGGCTGTCAACCTTTGATACGCAAATGCAGGCCATTAGAAACTGGGTCCACTGAAACTTGGACGTGATTCCCATCATGGTGCTCTTGTCCTTGCCCGACATGTGCCTGGCAACATGGCCACCCCCACGTATCCCCACGTGTGTAGAACATTATGGCGCCCTTCATTTGCATATTAAAAGCTAGGGTGGGAGGGCCAGTTTTTTCTTGGGCCAAGTGAGGCATTGCCTGGTCAAACCAATCCCTTGAGCCCTATGCAAATCAGACACTGCGTTCTCCAGCCTTCTCATATAAGGAGTTGGTGTCCACACACTTGGAGTCTCCTCTCTCGGCTTTGGAGTCCCCCTCCCTCTATACAGGGGAGCTTCTTCCTTCTTTCTTGCCTATTAAACTCTTCACTCCTTAAAACCACTCCATATGTGTCTGTGTAGTTTCTCTAACTCACACCAGAGAAGAGCCCTGGTGTTCCTCCACTCATTGGAGCCCTTTCACTAACACTGGGATGTACATTAACATTCACTACAGCTCTCCTCTCGGGCTGTTTACGCACTAGTATGCTACAATGAATTTGGCCACTTATACAAATGTTTCTTTATTAACAAGGCAATCATATGATTACTTAGATGCCTGAGGAAGTTCCAGTTCCCTACCTTTTGGCAGAAGGGTTCACTCAATTCAGATATGATGGACAACAAGGTTCAGCTAACCTTCAGATTGGAATCAAGGGGCAGACCAGAACCAGGACTGAATTCTAGCCCTGGGTGGAGAATGCCACTCCAATTGGTGTGTTACAGGAAAGGGCTCCCGATCCAGACCCCAAAAGTGGGTTCTTGGACCTTGCCCAAGAAACATTTCAGGGTGAGTCCGCAGTGCAAAGCAAAAGGGAGTTTATTAAGAAAGTAAAGTGGTGAAAGGACAGCTACTCCACAGAGTAAGACGTTCCCAAAAGAAGGAGAAACACATCTACCCTGGGTACAATGGTGCACACACCGAGAGCATTCTCCAAAATCCATTAATGTCCCCACTGTATACAAATATTAAGAAGAGTAAGTCCCACGGTGAGTTTCCTCATGCTTCAGCCATGCATGGACCAGCCAGTTTCTGGGATGTGGCTGGAACAAGGCTTGTTGTCTTTCTCAGGGTGATTCTGCATTTGTTGTCTGGGTCTGATCTATCTTCCCAAGTTTCAGCTGCTGCAGGTTTCATGCGGCTGTGGTGGACCCAGGCTGGGATTTCCTCTACCTTTATGGCTGTAGGGGTGGTCAGGATCACGGTTTGGGGTCCTTTCCACCATGGCTTCAGAGGGACTACATTCCAGTCCTTTATCCACACCTGATCACCTGGTAAGAAAGGGTGAACAGGGGAGAATAAGCTTACAGGGCATCTTTCATTTACCCAGGTTGAAATATCCTGAGTGATTTTTCCTAGAGCTTGTAACTGTCATCCTAGCTCAATGTCTCACCACTCCCGAGGAGTTCCAGGGAGTGCCCACAGTATGGAAGGGGGCCTGTGATATAAGACTTCATAGCGGGGAATATCCTGTTTTCTTAGAGGGAGTACATCTAATTTTAATAACACCAAGGGAAGTGCCTGCACCCATTTAATCCTATTTCTTGACACATTTTCCCTAAGCTATTCTTAATAGTCCAGTTCATCCACTCCACCTTTCCGGAATTTTGTGGTTGGTAGGTGGCATGCAGCTTCCAAGTGATACCCAATGCCATTGCCGTTTTCTGGACCAAATCTGCCACAAATGCTAGTCTGTTGTCTGAGCCGACACGCAGTGGCAGTCCCAAACCTACGGATGAGATCTCAAAGAAGCACACGGGTTATTTCATGGGCTTTTCAGTTCTAGTCGGGAAGGCCTCTACCTACCCAGAGTATGTCCACACCAGGACCAACAAATACTTATGCCCCCCCACACGGGCATTTCAGTAAAGTCTACCTGGAGATCTTCAAACGGAGCTGCGCCATAAGCTTGAATGCCAGGGGCAATAGTTGGACCTTGCCTCGCATTGTGCTGCCTACATGTAATGCATTGCTGCGCCACAGTTTTGGGCAGGGCTAATAAGTGTGAGATGTGAAAATACCGGCCTAACAACTTCTCAAATGACTCTTGACCTAAATGAGTGGTTTCATATATGACCTGTATAACTGCCACCCCCAATAGCTGTGGCACCACTACTCTTCCATCTGGTAGCCAGATCCAGCCCTCTTTAATTAGTTGGGCCCCTTCTGCCTAGAGAAAGTCCTTTTCCTCCTTAGAATAAGTGGGCACCACCTCAGGTATCTGGGGAATCAGAGGGGCAGTAACTCCTGCTCGGTAGGGAGTAGACGCCGCCTTACAAGCTGCTGAATCAGCTCTGGCATTTCCCAGGGCCACGGAGGTGTGGGCCCACTGATGTCCTCGGCAGTGCATGGCTGCCACCCTCCAGAGCTTCCAGACTGCTTCTAGCAACTGCAAAATTTCATGTCGGTACTTTATTTCTTTTCCCCCTGAATTTAACAGGCCTTTTTCTTTGTATAGCGCCCTGCGTACTTGAAGAGTTAGAAAGGCATAACGGGAATCAGTATAAATGTTCACAGCCTTATCTTCACTCAGTTCTAGGGCTTGGGTCAGGTGTAAAAACTGCTGCTGAATATTTTACCTCTGCCCTGCTTTATTGCAAGATTTTTTTTTTTTACAAAAATGAGTCGCCAGTATAATTGTTCGTCCCTGCCTTCTCTGTTTTTCTCCAGATTCCAATTCAAACAAGAGACACTCTTATCTTGGCTGTCACAACAGACACGGAAAAGACACGTTTAAGATGATTTTCCATGATTATTAACTGAAGATTCTATGGAAGCATGGAAATAAAAGTGTGATAGACACACTTCTGGTTTTCCTCTAACATCCCTGATATTCCTTTCAGTTTCTTTTTCTTTTTTCTTTTTCTTTCTTTTTTTTTTTTTGAGATAGGGTCTTGCTCTCTTGCTGAGGCTGAAGTGTGTGCAGTAGCATGAACTTGGCTCACTGCAACCTCAACCTCACTCAAGTGATCCTCCCATCTCAGCTTCCAGAGTAGCTGGGACTACAAGGTGAAATGGCCTCGTTGCCTAAGGTGGCACCCGAAGCTCTTGGTCTCATGGCTGAGGAAATCAAGGATGTGGACAGACCAAGAGTGAGGTTAGAGCAGAAGTTTAATAGACAAAAGAAAGAGAACAGCTGTCTGATGCAGAGAGGGGGTCCCGAAAAGTGTTGCCATGGTTGAATCCAAAAGCTTTTTTTTTTTTTTTTTTTTGATACAGAATCTCACTCTGTCGCCCAGGCTGGAGTGAAATGGCGCTATCTCAGCTCACTGCAACCTCCACCTCTTGGGTTCAAGCAATTCTCCCTGCCTCAGCCTCCTGAGTAGCTGGGATTACAGGTGCCTGCCACCATGCCCAGCTAATTTTTATATTTTTAGTAGAGACAGGGTTTTGCCATGTTAGCCAGGCTGGTCTCGAACTCCTGACCTCAGATAATCCACCCGCCTCGGCCTCCCAAAGTGCTGGGATTACAGGTGTGAACCACCACACCTGGCACAAAAGCTTTTGTAAGAAACTGATGACAGCTGGGCATCTCATTTGCATAAGGCATGCATTTCTGGTAGCTCTACCACAATCTTTTATTATGTAGGCAAGTCCTTGGCTTGAGATACATTGCTTATGTCTTTCCTACTGTGCATGTGCTAAAAAAGTGGGAGGTGAAGCCCCCATGGTTGATGTTCCTGGTACCAGATACCCCTTCCCATCCGTGCAGCTGCAGGCATACCCCATGCAAACTTCCAGCTTCCTTATCTGAGTATGTCCAAAAAAGGAAAGAAAGGTGCTAACTGGGACCCACTGTATGAATGTGAAGCTTGCTGATTACCCAGGAAGCACCCCCTTTTTTCCGGAGCTGCTTCCTTATCTATGTTTGTAGCCTGATCTTCCAGGCTGCTCTTTGTTCGAAGAGAAGTGATTTCTTGAGTTGCTTTTTGTTAAGAGAAGTTCTGCCGAGGACTCTTTGCCCTAACTATCTGCCTAACTAATTTCTTTTTACCCACTCTCTCATAGGCATGTGTCACCACGTTGGCTAACTTTTACGTTTTTAGTGGAGATGGTATTTTGTCATTTGGACCAGGCTAGTCTCGAACTCCTGGCCTCAAGCGATCCACCCACAGCCTCCCAAAGTGCTGGGATTACAGCCACAAGCCATTGTGTTCCACCTCAGTATCCTTTGTAAACTCACTTTGCTTTACTCAACCTCCAACAGTTAGGCCTAATTATTTGTTAAAAAGTGAACTAGCTCACACTGAAAAAAAAGAAAAGAAAAAAAAAATGAACTAGCTGGTTTTGGCACAGTATGGAATTTCCATTAAAAAGGAAGGCTAGTTTCTATTCCTACTCTTTTTTCATTTCCATATTCTGTAGAATTTTGGGTTAATAATCATGGAAAATCATTTTAAAAGTGCATTTTCTTGTGAGTCTTTGAGGTGCATAATTAAGCATTTAAAAGTTGACCATGATCAAAAACTAGATGAATGAATAAAGACGACAACCAAGAAACAGCAGTATAATAGAAAAAAAAATTCCAGAATAACAAGATTAAATGGATTTTTAAATTATTCTTATAGAATAAACGAAAGCTAAGCATAGTGCTATTCTTTAGAAAGCATTTCTTCTATTGTGAAAAGCAGAATTGTTGACTCCAAGAAAGTACAATATTATAAAGTAGTGTTTCCAAAATATGTTACATTGAATACCATGTTGACAGGTCGTAGGTGAAAAAAAGAATTCCCAGACTAAACTAATTAAAGAAATATGGAATTAAAATTAAAGAGGTTTTTTTACTGCTCATGTGTATTAATGGAGGGTTTCCCAAACATATTCAACTGGGGAATAGCCTTTCTTAGCCAAAGCATCTTTCAGAACTAGTGATATGTTCCATGATTAGAAGTTAGTGAACTTTTTTTGTAAAATGACAGATAATACATATTTTAGGCCTTGCAGGTCGTATAGTCTCTGCTGCAACTACTCAGCTCTTTTGTTACAGCACAAAAACCACCAGACAAGATACAGGCTGGGCACGGTGGCTCATGTCTATAATTCCAGCACTTTGGGAGGCTGAGGTGGGTGGATCATGAGGTCAAGAGACTGAGACCATCCTGGCCAACTAGGTGAAACCCCATCTCTACTAAAAATACAAAAACTAGCCAGGCATGGTGGTGTGCGCCTGTAGTCCCAGCTACTCGGGAGGCTGAGGCAGGAAAATCGCCTGAACCCAGGAGGCAGAGGTTACAGTGAGCTGAGATCGTGCCACTGGACTCCAGTCTGGGCAACAGAGGGAGACTCCATCTAAAAAATGAATAAATAGAAAATTAAAAAAAAAATACCAGACACAAATGAAAGGGTACAGCTATTTTTCTAAATAAACACCTGTTTTGTAAATAGAGCTTTATTAGCATTAACACTGAGTAACATTGTCTGTGTATCTTGGGAAAATGGACAAGACCAAAAAATAGAGGAGGAGAAAGGAGAGAGGACAGAGTATAGTGACAGAGCATTCTTTTTACGGAAAGTTTCACTAAAACCGAGCAAGTGATGCCTGAAACCACTGTATCCACTAGAGGGCACTAAGAGTGTGAGTTTGCATCATTGTTGCCCCTATCTTTGCCTTTAACATGCTGAAATTAGCATTATATGAGGTAACACATAGCAGAGTTTGGAGGAGTTCACAAAGAGAAAATGTGGCTCAAGGAGGTGGCCAGATGATTGAAACTTATATATCATTTTAGGATAAACAAAAGAAAGGGGAATTTGGGCTGAAGTTGGGGGCAAGTTCTGGGAAGGACAGAGAAGGAAATGCATGAGAAATAAAGCTTGTTTTGGCATGCTAATAAGAGCCTCTAAGGGGGTGTATTAGTTCATTCTCACACTGCTAATAATGACATACCTGAGACTAGGTAATTGATAAGCAAAAGAGGTCTAATTGACTCACAATTCAGTGTGGCTGGGGAGGCCTCAGGAAACTTACAATCATGGTGGAAGGGGAAGTAAACATGTCCTTCTTCACATGGTGGCAGCAGAAGAAGTGTTGAGCAAAACTGGGGAAAGCCCATTATACAACCATCAGACCTCCTGTGAAGTCACTCACTATCCTGAGAACAGCATGAGAGGAAGCACCCATGATTAAATTGCCTCCCACCTAGTCCCTCCCATGACATGCGGCGATTATGTCAACTACAATTCAAGATGAGTTTGCGTGGGGACACAGCCAAACCATATCAGGTGATAAGAGCTGTCTCCAGGAGTACCTCTCTTCTTGGTATGGAGACATCTTTACAATGGAAATTTCCTTTATAAATATAAATATCCTTTACAAAAGGGAAACTTTATACTTTCTTTTTAGACAGGGGGAAGTAAAAAGCTTTTCCTGCACTGCTGGTTTTCAGTTGCCTGCAACTCAAAATAATTCTTATGTCAAAGTGCTATAATTTTTGTGGGGGCATATTCTGGTACGTTTAAATTTCAAAATCAGTATCAAGATTAATGTATCAAGTTTATAGAAAGTGTTTGAATATTTTAAGTATTTGAAGGTAGGTTGTAATATTTTCTAAACAAGAATGCATTTTTGGATGTATGAGTTTACTTGCGAATAACAGGCTGTGATATGGGTTGGCTGTGCCCCCACTTAAACTCTCATCTTGAATTGTAATCCCCATAATCCCCACGTGTCAAGGGAGAGACCAGATGGAGGTAGTTGAATCACAGGGCAGTTTTCCCCCATGCAGTTCTCGTGATCGTGAGTTCCCATGAGATCTGATGGTTTTATAAGTGTTTGGTAGTTCCTCCTGTGTTCATTCTCCCCCTGCTGCCTTGTGAAGAAGGTGCCTTGCTTCTCCTTTGCCTTCTGCCATGATTGTAAGTTTCCTGAGGCCTCCCAAGCCTTGCAGAACTATGAGTCAATTAAAATTTTCTCCTTTATAATTTACCCAGTCTCAGCTATTTCTTTACAGCAGAGTGAAAACAGACTAATGCAGGCTGTCATCTCTGCAAACAAGATGACCTTGGGAGATCTAGTATTGAAAGGTTGCTAAATCACACTACCAGGGTTTGAATCCATGGCTTTACTCCTTACAAAATATAAGACTTTGGGACAGTAATTTAACCAGCCATATGAGTTTTTTTCATTTGTATAGTGTAGCAACAATAATTTCTATCTCACTTGGTCATTGTGACAATCAACTGACATAATTCCATAAATTTCTTTCTTTTTTTTTTTTTTGTTGAGACAAAGTCTCACTGTCCCCAGGCTGCAGTGCAGTGGTGTAATCTCGGCTCACTGCAACCTCCATCTCCTGGATTCAAGCAATTCTTGTGCCTCAGCCTCCCGAGTAGCTGGGATTCCAGGCACGCACCACCATACCCAGCTAATTTTTGTAATTTTAGTACAGACGAGGTTTCACCACGTTGGCCAGGATGGTCTCAACCTCCTGACCTCATGATCCACCTGCCTCGGCCTCCCAAAGTGCTGGGATTACAGGCATGAGGCACTGCGTCCAGCTCATAAATTTCTTAGCTCAGTGACTGATTGTAGTAAGTACTCAAAAAATTTATTATTTTAAAACATGATTTACTTAAATTCCATTTGAAGTTTGTAAGTTCCTCTAATAGATGTGATTTCAAATGGCTGTATGAAACTTAAATAATTTAAACTTAATTATCATTTCTGAAACTCTAAAAATTATGTTGAACCTTGAAGGAAATGTGACTCTGTGGTCTGAGCACATGCATGTGGCTGCAATTTCTGCTTCTCAGATTATAGTGTCAATCTTTCTTATTGTTCTTGTTCGGCAAATCAACTAGGAAAAACTAAGTGGCACCAGAGATAAGACCTCTCCCCTGCTGATGGCTAGCTTTTCCTCTTTTATTATCTTGCACCTAACTCAGATCAGATAGCACAAAAGCCCCCATGACTGTTAAATCCTCAATGTGGAATGTTAAATATACCTTTCCCAAAAAGAACACCACCTCAATTAATCAGATTACTGTAACTGTGTGCTAGCCTTGTGTGGAAAACACTGAAACCCTGTTAAGCTTCCCAAACCTTATTTATATAAATGAGCTCCAAAACGTCTCCACTTTGGAGCACTGACTTCCATTCTTTGGAATCTGTGTTCCTGGTGGCTATTCATAAACTTTGTGCTTGATTAAACTCTACATTTAAGCATATTTCCTGAATCTCTTTAGTTAAGGTTGACACTCTATCGCAACCACTGCACTATTTTAAGTTTCCAGTTCTGTTCAAGATTCTAGGCTTTATTTTGATTGTGAACTTGGGGGCTTGTGCACATCAACTGTGAGATTTGCTTCTTTCATACCATTCCTTAATACTTAGAACAAGGCAGGACACATACTAGAAATTCTTGTTGAATTGAATAGAAGAAATGAACTGGGGAATGCAATATTGGGCACCATAACTGTTTGACCAGTACCCTCTGGTCACTTTAAATCTCAAGAACAGATATAAGAATATAAGAAACATCTCGTGGGGAAGATGGCCGAAGGGAAGCTTCTCTGGAGTGCAGCTACCACCAAGTGAGACAGAACCAGAGCGATACCCCTGTCTCCGAGTGAGGTACGGGTTTTGTTTTAAAGGGACTGGTTGAACAGTGGGATTAACCCCCAAAAAAGGCAGCGAAAGCAGCCCAAAGGTGTCCAGCTGAGGCAAGGCCGGGCACTGCCCCACCTGGAAAGTGTATCAGGCATGGAGGATGGTGGGGGAAGGGGGGACAGCATCACCTCCTGGGTTCTCTGTAATAGATACAGCAATTCACTCTGAGACTTTGGCAGCACACAGACCAGGGAAACGCTGCCTTGCTGAGAACCATCTGGAGTTGCCGACCTGGGCAATAGCAGGTCTGACCAGGGCCGGCAGCCCCGGCCAGCCCAGTGCCTTGGTAGTGCAGACCAGGGCAGAGACTGGGACTAATACTGAGAAAGCTTATGAAAAGGAACTGCCTGTCCCATGGAAAGGAGAGTTGAAAGCGGGGAGGGGGATATGACCAGACCAAGATCCAGCAACCAGAGTCCCTCTCCCGGGAGAGTTTCACAGTTAATAGATCCTCCACCCGGAAACAGCGGGCTCAGCAGAGAGAAAGAGCCCGCCATTGGGAAGGTGGGGTAACCCCAGCAGTACAGAAACCAGGCAAAGAATAAACGGCAGCCTGGCTGAGATGGAGGCAGCCCAGCAGGGCCTCCACAGGCGGACAGTGGACACACTGCCTTAAGTGGCACACTGACACCCGCGTTTAAAAAAAAAAAGCCTCATACAGGAGAAATAACCCCAACTTTAACAGAAACGACATCCACTCAGAGAAGATGGGAAGAAACCAGCGCAAAAAGGATGAAACCAGAGCAAAAAGGACGAAAACAGCAAAATCCAGAACACTTCTCCTCCCCAGAGAGATCACAACGACTCATGAGCATGGCAACAAAACAGGTCAGAAAACGATTTTGACGAGCTGAGAGAAGCAGGCTTCAGAAGATCACAAACTTCTCTGAGCTAAAAGAACATGTTTTAACCCGGTGTAAAGAAACTAAGAACCTTGAAAACAGATTAGATGAAATGCTAACTAGAATACCCAGCCTAGAGAAGAACGTAAATGACTTGATGGAGCTGAAAAACACAGCACGAGAACTTCGTGAAGCATACACAAGTTTCAGTAGTTGAATTGATCAAGTGGAAGAATGGATATCAGAGATCGAAGATCAACTCAATGAAATAAAAAGAGAAAGCAAGAAAGGAGAAAAAAGAGTGAAAAGAAGAGAACAAAGCCTCCAAGAAATATGAGATCATGTGAAAAGACCTAATCTGCGCAATTCTTCTCAGCATCTCATCGCACTTACTCTAAAATTGGCCACATAATTGGAAGTAAATCACTCCTCAGCAAATACAAAAAAATGGAAATCATAACAGTCTCTCAGACCACAGTGCAATCAAATTAGATCTCAGGATTCAGAAACTAACTCAAAACTGCACATCTTCTTGAAAACTGAACAAATGGCTCCTGAATGTTGACTGGATAAACAATGAAATGAAGGCAGAAATAAAGATGTCTTTGAAACCAACGAGAATGAAGACAACATACCAGAATCTCTGGGACACATTTAAAGCAGTGTCTAGAGGGAAATTTATAGCAAAAAATGCCCACATGAGAAACAAGGAAAGATCTAAAATTGATACCCCATTGTCAAAATTTAAAGAGCTAGAGGAGCAAGATCAAAAAAACTCAAAAGCTAGCAGAAGACAAGAAATAACTAAGATCAGAGCAGAAATGAAGGAGATAGAGACACAAAAAAACCCTTCAAAAAAATCAATAAATTCAGGAGGTGCTTTTTTGAAAAGATCAACAAAATAGACAGACTGCTAGCCAGATTAATAAAAAAGAGAGAAGACTCAAACAGATGCAATAAGAAATGATAAACGGGACATCACCACTGATTCCACAGAAATACAAACTACCATCAGAGATTACTACAAACAACTCTATGCACATAAACTAGTAAACCTGGAAGAAATGAATAAATTCGTGGATACTTGCACCCTACCAAAACTAAACCAGGAAGAAGTTGAAACCCTGAATAGACCAATAACAAGGGCTGAAGTTGAGGTAGCAATTAACAGCCTACCAACCAAAAAGAGTCCAGGTCCAGATGGGTTTACAGCTGAATTCTACCAGATGTACAAAGAGGAGCTGGTACCAATCATTCTGAAACTATTCCAAACAATACAAAAAGAGGGAATCCTCCCCAACTCATTTTATGAGACCAACATCATCCTGATACCAAAACCCATCAGAGACTCAACAAAAAAAGAAAACTTCAGGCCAACTTCCATGATGAACATAGATGAAAAAATCTTCAATAAAATACTAGCAAACCAACTGCAACAGCACATCAAAAAGCTTATCCATCACGATCAAGTAGGCTTCATCCCGGGGATGCAAGACTGGTTCAACATATGCAAGTCCATAAATGTAATCCACCACATAAACAGAACCAAAGACAAAAACCACATGATTATCTCAATAGATGCAGAGAAGGCCTTCAACAAAATTCAACAGCGCTTTATGCTAAAAACTCTTAATAAACTAGGTGTTGATAGAACCTATCATAAAATAATAAAAGCTATTTATGACAAACCCACTGCCAATATCATACTGAATGGGCAAAAACTGGAAGCATTCCCTTTGAAATTTGGCACTAGACAAAGATGCCCCCTCTCTCCACTCTTATTCAATATAGTATTGGAAGTTTTAGCCACAGCAATCAGGCAAGAAAAAGAAAAAGAAATAAAGGATATTCAGTTAGGAAAGGGGGAAGTCAAATTGTCTCTATTTGCAGATGACATGATTACATATTTAGAAGACCCCATCGCATCAGCCCAAACTCTCCTTAAGCTGATAAGCAACTTCAGCAAAGTCTCAGGATACAAAATCAATGTGCAGAAATCACAAGCATTCCTATACACCAATAACAGACAAACAGAGAGCCAAATCAAGAGCAAACTCCCATTCACAATTGCTACAAGAAGAACAAAATACCTAGGAATACAACTAACAAAGGATGCAAAGGACCTTTTTAAGGAGAAGTACAAACCACTGCTCAAGGAACTAAAAGAAGACAAAAACAGATGGAAAAACATTCTATGCTCATGGTTAGGAAGAATCAATATTATGAAAATGGCCATACTACCCAAAGTAATTTATAGATTTAACGCTATCCCCATCAAACTACCAATGACCTTCTTCACAGAACTGGAAAAAAACCACTTTAAACTTCATATGGAACTAAAAAAAGAGCCTGCATAGCCAAGGCAATCCTAAGCAAAAAGAACAAAGCTAGCAGCATCATGCTGCCGGACTTCAAGCTATACTACAAGGCAACAGTAATCAAAACAGCATGGTACTGATATCAAAACAGAGACATAGACCAATGGAACAGAACAGAGGCCTCCGGAGCAACGCTACACATCTACAACCATCTGATCTTTGACAAACCTGACAAAAACAAGTAATGGGGAAAGGAGTCCCTGTTTAATAAATGGTGTTGAGAAAATTGGCTAGCAATGTGCAGAAAGCAGAAACTGCACCCCTTCCTGACACCTTACACTAAAAGTAACTCCAGATGGATTAAGGACTTAAACATAAGACCTAACACAATAAAAACCCTAGAAGAAAACCTAGGCAAAACCATTCAGGACATAGGTATAGTCAAGGACTTCACGACTAAACACCAAAAACAATGGCAAAAAAGCCAAAATAGACAAATGGGATGTAATTAAACTCCAGTGCTTCTGTACAGCAAAAGAAAAAAATCATTCTGGCAACCAACAGAATGGGAAAAAAGTTTTGCAATCTACCCATCTGTCAAAGGGCTAATATCCAGAATCTACAAAGAACTGAAACAGATTTACAAGTAAAAAAAAAAAAACAAACCCATCCAAAAGTGGCAAAGGATATGAACAGACACTTTTCAAAAGAAGACATATATGAAGCCAACAAACATGTGAAAAAATGCTAATCATCACTGGTCATTAGAGAAATGCAAATCAAAACCACATTGAGATACCATCTCACACCAGTTAGAATGGCGATCATTAAAAAATCTGGAGACAGATGCTGGAGAGGATGTAGAGAAATAGGAACGCTTTTACACTGTTGGCAGGAGTGTAAATTAGTTCAACCATTGTGGAAGACAGTGTGATGATTCCTCAAGGATCTAGAAATAGAAATTCCATTTGACCCAACAATCCCATTACTGGGTATATACCCAAAGGACTATAAATCTTCCTATTATAAAGACACATGTGCCTACCTGCCGGCCTGCCTGCCTGTCTTCCTTCCTCCCTCCCTCCCTCCCTCCTTTCCTTCCTTCTTTCCTTCCTAAAAAAAAAAAAAAAGACACATGCACACTCATGTTCATAGTGGCACTGTTTATAATAGCAAAGACCTGGAACCAACCCAAATGTCCATCAGTGATAGTCTGGACAAGGAAAATGTGGCACATATACACCATGGAATACTATGCAGTCATAAAAAATGATGAGTTTGTATCCTTTGTAGTGCCATGGATGAACCTGGAAACCATCATTCTCAGCAAACTGACACATGAACAGAAAATCAAACACAGCATATTCTCACTCATAGGCGGGTGTTGAACAATGAGAACACATGGA
>PVKV010017374.1:0-19815 GCA_004027835.1 Alouatta palliata
ACTGAGTCAGTCTGCAGGTGCAGCAGGGCCGAGCGTGGACGTCTGAGCTGAGTCAGTCTGCAGGTGCAGCAGGGCCGAGCGTGGATGTCTGAGTTGAGTCAGTCTGCAGGTGCAGCAGGGCAGAGCATGGACATCTGAGCTGTGAGCAGCCCTGACCGTGATGGGGGTGGGGTGGCATGTGAGAGCCGCAGCAGCCCTGGAGATGGGGATTATGCAGAAGCAGCCTACCACCTGGGCTCCAGGTACTGTACCCTCCCTCAGGTTGCCCAGCATTGGAGGCAGGTCTTTGCCAGATCTCATGCTGTTGGCTCTCCCCTCAGAAAAAGGCCAGTCTCCAAAAAGGAATGACCAGCACTCATTGCAGGGTGGTTGAGATTCTTTAAGAACAGGAGTCAGAGACCTTGAAGGGACAAGGCCTGGAGATGTGCCGGTCCTCAGGCATATCTTGTGTTCATGTCTCTGTATCTCCATGTGTGCATGTCTGTGTTCATGTATGTGCCCTCATGCATGTCTGTGTTCATGCATGCATACCTTTCTTCATGTATGTCCTCACCTGTGTGCCTGTCTTCATGTTTGTGTAGATGTGGTGTGTGTCTTCACATATCTGTTTTCACATGTCTGCTTCACCTGTGTGCCTGTCTTCATGTTTGTGTTGACTTGGTGTGTGTCTTCACGTATCTGTCTCCACTTGTGCGTGCTTGTCTTCATGTTTGTGTTGATGTGGTGTGTGCCTTCACATGTCTGTTTTCACCTTTGTGTCTGTGAAAAGGTGAAATGCCAGCCAAGTGGTAGCAGGAAGTCACATTCTCTAGTGAAGTCTGCTCTGTCTTCCTACGTGAACTGTATTTTCACCCAGGCATTTAAAGTTTCTTCTCTTTAAAACTGTGACCAGCCTATTATACTTTCTTTTCTCCTGATACTAGTTTTAGAGTATAAAAATACTAGGGAAATAGGGGCTTGTGATGCCTGAACTCATCAGAATTTTTTTAAAGGAATAATTGCAAGGCGAAAACCAGGAACTATTTCCTGGCTGCAAGTATGCCCTAAACCTTCTGCCATCTGAGTCTGTTACCATCTCTAGAATGCAGATGATAGAATTGATTTTCTTCAAGCTACATTGTGAAATTGTTGAACTAAAAAACATAATTAGCTTTGTAATTACAAAGTACTATTTGGATACCTTGATATTTTAGTAATGAAAAGGCAAAAATCATACAAAACAATAAAACAGTAATTCCAGAAAAGATAAAATATCCCCTTGTCACCACAGCCATCTTCTAGTTTTTGAAAAGTATTCAGCGTAGAAGGCTGGAACAAAATCAAAGAAAAGGTGTCCACAGGGAAAAGGATGCTGTCTGACACCCACTGGGTGCTGATGTTGCTTGTATGAGTGATGGGGGGACACATCAGCATCAGCCCTGAGCCAATGCGGCTTCCAAGAGCAAGCACTTCTGACAGCGCAGAAAAGTCAGACCCAGAGTTCCATAATCCCACATGTAGGAGAAAGCAAGGTAAACTAAAATACGTAACTTTATCTAAAAAATGGGATAAAATTTTGAAATTCTCTAACTACAGAACAGTTTATAGATGAAAATTACCTGAGCAGGAACATGACAATTAGGTAGTGTTGAAGAGCAAAGCAACTTTTGCTGTTATTTAACCCACCACCTGCCTTTTACACTGTGTTAGATGATGCTGAGAAGTTTGTTTTGGCCAAGGTGTGAGGTGCAGCCGGAAGATGCCAGAGGAGGGGCCTTCCCCATGGGGTCCCCCAGTTCCAGCCCTTAACCTGCCCTGGACACAGAAAGGTGGCTGATGCTTATGTAAATGAGTTTGCAAAAAGTTTATATGGTGCGATCCCTCTTTTGGTAACAAAAAATTAAATATCTGTAAAGAGTATATTCAGCAAAAAAGAAAAAAGAAAAGGCTGTATATACAGGGTGGGTGAGGCGGTGAAGGTTGGAAGCTCACTCTCTAAGCTGAGAGTTACTAGCTTGGAGATCGCCCAGATAAGATGAAAAAAATGAAAGACCTTAGTTTACTCACTTGCTTAAGGATTCAGCCAATGACAAGTGGTACTAAAGGTGTGCAGATGTAATTATGGTTCTTCTGTAAGCCTGAGAACTAGAGGCTGGTAAGGCTTGTTTTTTACTTGATCTGTCTGTTCTGTGTTAATGTCCTGAGCCTGGCCAGGCTCTGCTTGTGGTCAGGAGTAGTCAACTGTGCACGTGTTCACTGAAATTAATAGGAGCCGCTGCTTCAGGTGTTACTCAGGCAAGGCTTATGAAATGTTTTACAGAGGCTGAAAGTGCTATGGCAGGTAAATGGTGCAAACTGTTCCACGGAAGCCATAGTGCACATTCCTCCTGAGGCCTCATTGCTGAGGTCCGGCGTGCGTCTCTCCTTTTTGTCAGTCTGTTTGCATTGTTATAAAGGAAAACATGAGGCTGGGTAATTTATAAGGAAAAGAGGTTTATTTTGGCTCACAGTTCTGCAGGCTGTAAGAGAGCCACGGCTGCAGCATCTGGTCTGCGTCCGGTGATGCCTCAGGAAGCTCATGATCATGGCAGAAGGCAGAGTAGGATGTGTCCCTGCGTGTCACGTGCTGAGAGGTAGAGGAGGTGCCCAGCTCTTTTTTAAACAACCAGATCCCACGTGAACTCATACAGTGAGAACTCTCGCGTTACTGCGAGAACAGGCCTGCCTCCCGTGTAGGTGGTCACATTTCAACGTGAGATCTGGAGGCAACGAAACGTCCAGACTCTGTTGTCCTTTAATTGTATTTTCGCTTCCCTTTTGCACGTCATTGTGGTATTGTACACATAGCTGTGTATCTTGCTCCTTCCATCTCTCCAAGCATGGATGCCACCTCCTTACAGTCCTGGAGATCACTAAGCTGGTCCTTCCTGGAATCCGTATTCCTCGTAAGACCCACAAACCTGCCTGGTCTTGAACACCATTTCACCTTGGAACTGAGTTTGGAAGTTGATGAGTGGGTGGATACCTTTATCAGCCATTGTTTAATTTACTGATATTTATTATTAAGTTAGATATTTTTAAATCCCCTTGAATTCTGCCTATGGAGATATTTTCTTCCCTTCCTTACCTCGTCTACGTACTTGGGATTTTTGCTTTCTAGCAAGGTGTGGTGGAGATAATTGTCATCTAACTTGCTTAATAATACAGGGAACACAACTTGAAACAACAGGGAAGGGTGTTTTACTCAACAAATTGGGAAATATTTTAAGGTTTGATTATCAGTGCTGGCCAGAGTGTGCAGAGACGGGCACTGCCAAGGCAACTTGGTGCCATGGTCGGGTGCACAGATTGAGGCCAACCTGAGACCGGCGCTGGCTCAGCACTGCAGCAACGGTGTTGGCCGTACTCAGCCCTCCTCACGCCTGCCCCGTCTGCTGATCGGGGAGGGTCATGGTGCAGCACCCATCTCCACAGGGCTGCTGTGCAGAAACGGTTAAGTGTACAGCCACAGCAACACACACCCAGTGCCAGGTGCTTTTCTGGTAGATGAGAAAGTAATACTCACGTTCTGTCAGTGGAAATGCAAAATATGTTCTTCTGGGAGGGTATTTAGGTCTTACAATTTTAAGTATATGTGTTTTTGGATTCTTCCATTTTCTTTCTAGATATGTATATTACAGATACATTTCCAGCTACATAAAAATTGAAAGAAAATATGTGATCATATATTTATATTACTGAACACTGTGTAACAAACCAGCTGAATTCAGCGGTGCACATCCCTCACACACGCACGCACCCCCCCACACGAGCACATGGAAAGATCTGCAGATATGTTTGGTGAAGAAAGTGAGATATAGAAGAAGATGCATCTTGATTCTGCTTTGCTTTTAAAAATCAATATATTAGTATACATACAAATTTTATATGTAACTGCATATCTAGGAGTCTAAACCTTTACATATAAAAATCTCGATAGTGGTTATCTGTGGGGCATAGGACTGGAGCAGAAACAGGGTCTTTCCCTTTTGACTGTGATGTTTGCCTTTTTCTTACTAAGAATGTGCTCATGTTGGTCATACTGTTTGCTTGTAAGTTTTTATAAAAAGACAGCAGTAGACTGATTCACTCCATGTCTTGGGATCAGAGGCAGGAGAAGGCCGGGGAGGGACAGGCGCTCAGGTCAGCAGGGGCTGTACTCTGGGTCTGAGTCTCACTGAGCCCCATGAAGTCAACCTTTCCGTGCCAAAGTTTTCTCATCTGAAATTGGGGAATAATAGCCATAGGTTTGTGGTGAATTTTAAGTGAGTCCCTATGCATGAAGGACTCAGAACCATTCTGGCACATGGACAGTACCAGTGGGGCATTGGTTTACCATCTGGAGAGGGAGGTGTCAGCACCACCAGGTCAGAAGTTAAGGGGTGACCCCAGACACCACGTCTGTGGGGAGGTGGGGCTGTGAGGCTGCCTGTGTGCCGGGAGCTCCCCTGCTTCTGTGCCTGCCTGTGTGTGGGGAGTTCCTACGCTTCAGTGCCCACCTGTGTGTCAGCAACTCATGTGCTTCTGTGCCCGCCTGTGTATTGGGAGCCCCTGTGGCCACCTCAGTGTCGGGAGCCCCTGTGCTTCTGTGCCCACCTGAGTCGGGACCTCCCGTGCTTCTGCACCCACCTCTGAGTTGGGAGCCCCTGCGCTTTTGCGCCCACCTGTCGGGAGCTCCCACGCTTCTGTGCCCAGCTGTGTGCCTGTGTCTTGCACATCGGCAAGGAAAATTACTCAGGGCCATGTGGTTTCTCTAACTAGCAAGGGAATATAAATGTACAGTGGCAGGTTAAGTTAGTACAAGGTTAATGTAACAATTTACATTGTAAGTGAATGTATTCAGCCTCCTGTAACTGTCATAGTATAATTGAAAATTTCCTATAGCAAACACAATTTGTAATTTTAAAGTATTTAGGTATCAAGTCTTATTTCTCACTAACTGTGTTTAAACATAGAAAAGAGGATCTTGGCCAGGTGCCGTGGCTCATGCCTATAATCCCAGCACATTAGGAGGCTGAGATGGACAGATCACATGAGGTCCGGAGTTCGAGGCCAGCCTGGCCTACATGGTGAAACCCTGTCTCTACTAATGATAGCAAAAAAATTAACTGGCTGTGGTGGCACCCACCTGTAGTCCCAGTTATTCGGGAGGCTGAGGCATGAGAATGGCTTGAACCCGGAGGCAGAGGTTGCAGTGAGCCAAGGTCGCACCACTGCATTGCAGCCTAGACGACAGAGTGAAATTGTTTCTCCAAAAATAAAAATAAAAATAAAAAAAATAAGGAAAGGGGATTTTGTAACTGAGGCAACAATACATACGTGATTGGGTCCTAACACAACTTTTTCCTCGTGGCCTGTTGTTCACAGATATGGCAGGTCAGTGTTCTGAATCTTGGCTGCCCAGCACTTTGCTTTCATGTGGCTTTTTAAAACAATAAGTATACCTTAAATTCGTATTACTAAGACAATGTATTCGGGCCCTCGTTACAAAGTACCACACACTGGGTGGTTTAAACAACAGACACTTGTCTCAGTTCTGGAGGCTGGAGTCAGAGACTGAGGTGTCGCAGGGCTGGGTGTCCGGAGGCGCTGAGGGAACCTGCCCTGGCCTGCCCTGGCCTCTGGTGCTGCTCTGCTCAGTGATCCTTGATGGGTGCTTGTCACTCCCATCTCTGCCTCCACTGTCAACGTGACCTTCTCCCTGTGCCTGCACCTCTCTCTCCTCTTCTTACAAGGACAGAATAATTTGATTTAGAGTCAGTTCTAACCCAGCATGACCTCATCTTGATTCTACAGATGGTCCTGGCTTAAGGTGGTTCGACTAACAGTTTTTGACCTTTACAATGGGTTTATCAGGTCGTAACCCCATTGTAAGTCCAGGGACATCTGTCTCTGCAAAGGCCCTGCTTCCAAATAAGGTCACCGGTATGACGGGTGATCTTTTGTGGGGACACAATTTAACCCACAACAGATGCTGAAGCTCACAGTTCCTGAATTGCATACTGAATCTTTGTAGAGAACTCTTGTAGGGAGAGGGAATGGTGGTGGAACCACTGAGTACACGCTGAAGTTTTGATTTGTTTGGGGTTTCTGGGCAGTAAAAGGCCAGGATAATAATTTGAAGCCTGGTGATTTGAGCTCATCCTATCCAGGTGGTTCCATGTGGGTTTTCTTATTTGCGCAGACTTATCTTTTATATCTGGTTGGCTCTATCCTTTTTGACTTTTAGATCTAGACTAATTCTGTTTCCAGAGTCCTTTATGCTTTTTTCAACACATCAGTTACTCATTCAAATGAGATCTCCTTTTGCAAATTTTAACTTTTATCTTGCCCCATTTATGTCTTCAGTTTCATTATAAACCGTAATATTTTAAAGTTAAACAGAAAACTTATAGTCCAACTTCTAAGTCTGAAGTGCATCAAACATTTGTATATGGAAAATTACAGAAACAATTGTGATGTATACCTAAATCGCGGTGACTCACTTAGTTAACCGTTGAAGAATTGTTAGTTTTCAGGGATATAATCCACGATCTTAGAGATATTTTAACTTACTTATTCACAAATTCTGGCTGCTCTCGGGAGAGTTAGGGTCTGAGGGAGGAGGCTGCACAGGTAGTCAGAGGTGTGTGCTGTGGGGTGGGTGCACTAGGTGGGGCTGTTTTCTGAGGGGATGAGAAGACCCAAATTTGAGCCAAACTCTGGAGAGGGAGGGAGAAAGCCGTGCGGACATCAGCTGGAGGAGCATCTTGGGTAGCGGCAGGAGCGAGTTCGGTGTCTGGCAGAGGAGGTCGGCAGGCCACAGAGTGGCGAGCATGAGTGCAGAGGTCTTCTGAAAATGGGCTTATGTAGACCCCTCCTCTCCTGACCCACAATGCATTTTACAGCTTGCCTGCTACCCAAATAATCTTCCTTAGAACTTGGCAGCCAGAATGGCACAGCGTAAATCTTAATTTAGATTCTTATGTATAAAATTGGGCATACGCCTAGACAGGCTGCGTCTGAATTGAGGCTGGACCATCAGGATTTCCATCATTTCTGTTCAGTGGTTTTGTCTGCATTCTTGGAGGGGATGCACACCCATCCAGACGTTTGTGAAACTGGAAGCACAGACCGTGCAGTGAGCAGGAGCTGGGAGGAGAGAGCGAGCCAGTCTGTGCAGGGTTTGCGTAGAGGGGGCAGGAGAGGAGCCGCCTTTGTAGTTCTCGGGTGCTGTTGAGATTCCCTGGGAACACAGAGCTGGAAGCAGTAGACTGGCCGCCAGCTGTCATAAACAGAACAAGCACCCCTGATGTCCACGTGGCGGCCAGCTCTGTTCCCAGGGGTGCCCAGAATGCTGCATGTGTGCTGACTGCACGTCTGTGGTTGTGATGGCTTACCTGCTGCCACATATCCAACTTGAAAACTGCTGTTACAGGCCCACAGATGACAGTAACCAGCCACCAGGCCGGGGCGTCCTCTCCATGCACGGGCTGACATACGGGGTCATTCGTGTGGACTCGGAAGAGAAGCTCTCGGTGCTCACTGTGCAGGATGTCGGCCTCGTCATGCCTGGAGGTGAGTGTGGGTCTCGAGCTGCACGGACTAACCTGTTGTTAGATGCTTTTCTAACACACGTCACCAGAACACACATTCCACATTCCTGTGTGCACACTTTCGGATGAGAGCCTCACTCCCAGGCTTCTGAAGTCCTTGTTGGGCATCAGACGTTTGAGGCAGGGTTCACTCTCCTGGTAAAGGAAAACACCAGATGATCGAGAAGATGGTGAAGGGTAGCTTTGCACACTGGGACCTCAGGCTCCTTTTCCCTGGAAGGCTTTGGGGCCAACACAGGGTCCACACTGGGGCCTGGGCAGCTTCCCCTCTGCCCCAGAGGATGTACCTGTCCATCACCCTAAGGCCCCAGCCAGAGTGGGAACAGCCAAGCTCGGGTTCCCTGAAGGCAGACACTTGTGAAAACTGAGGAATATGTCTGTGTGACCATGAAGCTTGTTTTCAGCAGAGAGCCTTTTTTCCAAGTCTCAGAAGCCTTTCCACAGATGTGTGAGGAAGTGCCTGGCTGCAGAGCGCACCATGCCTCCCAACCTGCCCCACAAGGAACACCCAGACACCTCCCAGAAGCCACCTTACCATTCTCAGGGTTCACGTACCTGGCTTTCAGCTCATGAGACCACAGGCAGCGTCAGCCCCTGGCTGTCTGGCCCCCAAAAGTGAACCCGACTCTTTTCTCAGCTGGGGCCCCCCAGAGCCTTTGTCTCCAACTGAGCTCCCCAGGCACGGGGTGTGGACTCAAGCCCAGCAGGGTAGCCAAGTCCATTCGAGCAGTGCTGCCACCTTCAGCAGCAGGTGCAGGGTACCAGGTCAGGTGGGCCTCAGCAGGGATCCCTGCCCTGCAGAGTCTCACAGAGGCAGACCCCTCATGTCCTTCATGGTGAGCTGTGCTGGAGCCAGGCATTCCAGAAGCCTCCTTGCCTTTCTGTTTGCCCTATTTGGCATAAAAGAAATGAAGGCAGCCCTTGGTTTTCCTCCTCCTCACTAAACCCCCAATTCCCTGCAGAGCCCTCCAGCGTCCCCAGGACTCTGCCTCTGCTTCTGGCCCTACAGCCCCTGCGTCCAGCCCACTGCCTGCTTCCTGGCGGTGGCCAGGCCCCCTGGCTCCATTTCTTCCTTTAATATCTAGTTTTCAAATAAAGAGAGCTGCATGGTGAAATCTTCAAAAGGTTCTGAAGAACACGATGAAAATGCAACTTTCTGACCATGAGAGCAACTGCGAGCTTCCCAGGCTCCCTGTCGGATGTACCTGGGGGCTGTGGAAACAGAAGTGTGCACCCCACATGTGTGTCTCTGCCCTGGGTTTGGGGTTTTTTTGACCGAATGATAGAGTGCTGCGTACATGTGCACGTTTTCTATCTGAAAGTCCCTTTGTCAGCACGTAGTGAGCTCCATTCTGTTCTCCAGGCAGCACAGTGCTATGTTGTGGGAGCACAGAGTTTATTTGAGCCTCCCTTGTTTGGGTGATTTTTTCTCTATTGCTGCTGCAATGAGTGACCCCCTTGTGTCTAATGGAAACAGTTCTAGAAATGGGAGTTCTCTTTGAAAGAGAACTACTAATGTAGTTACGATAATTGTCTTTCCAAAGTCTGTGAGAATTTACACTCTGCCGAGCGGTAAACCACAGCACTTCTTTCTTTTTCCACTCCCTTATCCGCTGTATTACCTGAATTTTATTTTTACCCATCTGATGGGTGAAGAATGTTTCAGTGTAATTTTCATGTGAGTTTGTCTTCCTGTGAGTAACTTTTCTTATATTTCGAACTCTGTTCGACTTCTTAAACACCTGTAGTCCAGCCCATTGGGTGCCGGCCATTTGAGGCTCTTTCTAAACAGCTCAGCTGTCACTCGGTGCACACTCCACCCCTCTGAAACATGAGGCTGTTGGTTGCCCAATCAGATTTGTGGGTGGCTTGCAGTGAGGTTACGTAGGACACTGACATTGTACAAAGCATCAAAGTACTCGTGGCACAGACATGTAATATGCATGTGTGGGGCGTGTTCACAGATGCGTGTGTAATGTGCATGTGGGGCGTCTGCACAGATTTTTAATCATCATGGAACCATGTGCTGAAGCACTGAAACGATGTTCTCTGAAGGGCTCACCTTGCGGGGAGTAGGAAATCAAAGATGAAGATTTCCACAAGATGTTAGAGGCTCGATTTGCAGAGTTCAGGCTGCACCCATGTTGCTGATGTGCGTGTGGCAGGTGGCCCTGATCCTGGTTCTGAGGGTCCTCCCCATATCTGGATGGCAGATGAGGTTACACCCCTAAATACAACTTGGCACATTAACATTAGACAATTGAAAATAGGTATTGATGTTTCAACTGTGAAATTTGACATTTTGCTGCAACGTGAAAATCATGACTCTTTAGGGAAATGAGTGCCTGGCTGATGGCCATCCTTGCAGTTTTGCTCCAGCTCCTATTTTTGTTCATTGATATCCTCGTTCATATTCCCGTCTTCCTCCACCTCTTCGTTCTCCCCACCCCACCTCCTCTCATGCTGTGTGTGCTTTTCTGTTTGCTTTTAGCCATAATGTGTTCAGTGAAGCCAGACGGGATTCCTCAGCTGTGTAGAACAGACGAGATCGGGGAGTTGTGTGTGTGTGCAGTTGCAACGGGCACGTCCTACTATGGCCTCTCTGGCATGACCAAGAACACCTTTGAGGTAGGTCGAGGAGAGTCCTGCCATGAGCACTGCCCATGGCTCCGTCTCCCTATAACCCTTGCCAGGTGTGCAGTGATAGACACGAAATGGAGGCTTGATTTTCAGCAAGACATGTTTATATTAATTAAAATGACTGCACTTTACCACTATTTATCACTTTTGATAAATTTATCAGCATTGTTCTGACCTTATAACCAGTGTTTAAAAGAATAAGGATGATTTCTTTAAAAGGGTCCTTTTTGTTACTTTTCTCACTTTTACTATGAAAAGTGGATTGTGAGGGAACGTGCATTTGTGTGTGTGAAGGGCCTCACCTGGGGAAGCCATCTGGAGCCCCTTGACGGCCCCTCAGCCTGAGCTAGACATGGCCGGGTATGAACCCTCACCTAGGGGAGCCAACTGGAGCCCCTTTACAGCCTCTCAGCCTGGGCTAGATGGGGCCATGTATGAACCTGTGAGAACTTGGGCAGACATGTATGTAACAATCTCAGTGGCACAAGCAAGTATGTATGTGGTGTACACAGATGCATGTGTGATGTGCGTGTGTGGGGCGTGTGCATGGATGCATGTGTAATGTGCATATATGGGGCATGTGCACAGATGTGTGTGTGATGTGCACATGTGGGCTGTGTGCATGAATGCCTGTGTGATGTGCATGTGTGGCGTGTGCACAGATGCATGTGTGATGTGCGTGTGTGGGGCGTGTGCACGGATGCATGTGTAATGTGCATATATGGGGCATGTGCACAGATGTGTGAGTGATGTGCATATATGGGGCATGTGCACAGATGTGTGTGTGTGATGTGCACATGTGGGCTGTGTGCATGAATGCCTGTGTGATGTGCATGTGGGGCGTGTGCACAGATGCATGTGTGATGTGCGTGTGTGGGGCGTGTGCACGGATGCGTGTGTAATGTGCATATATGGGGCATGTGCACAGATGTGTGAGTGATGTGCATATATGGGGTGTGTGCACAGATGTGCTGTGTAATGAGCAGAGACATTAAGGGGTCAGACATGTGGGCCTACATGTTCAGTGCTGCAACTCAGAACTTTTACCTTTTTACCAAGTAGGTCATGGCTTTAAAGTAGCACAACATTTAAGCTGTATGTAAGAAAACATAAGTTGTTTGGGGATACGTTTCCTAAATGTTTAGAACTTTTTGTTGTTGTTGAGACAGGGTCTTGCTCCATCACTCAGGCCGGAGGTCTGTGGCATGATCACAGCTCACTGCAGGTTCAAGCTCCTGGGATCAAGCCACCTTCCTGCCTCAGCGCTGAGTAGCTGGGACTGTAGGCGTCTGCCACCACACTTGAATAATTCTAAAAAATTTCTTTTGTACATATGGGGTCTCATGCTATTGCCCAGGCTGATCTCAAACTCCTGGCCCCAAGCAATCTTCCCATCTTAGCCTCCCAAAGTGTTGGGATTACAGGCATGAACCACTGTTCCTAGCCTAAATGTTTAGAACTTTGGATGTGGCTGAACCAGTGTTACAGTGCCTGTCCACGATGGCTTTCTTGAATGTGAATTCAACTTTCTAAAATATCCCTCGAAACTGGAGCTAGATACAAATCTAAATAAAAGCCACATCTCTGTTCTATGTGAGTTATCTGCAAGGGTGTAGGAAAAGAGGTTAGAGCTTGAAGTCATTGATTTCCTTCCTTAATATTTTTCTTTTCAGCATACTTCGAACAAGGGAAAATAACATTTTATGAATGAACAGAGATTACTTTAAGACTGACATATGTTGTTTAAATGTACTTTGATTCTTCACTCATCTTTACATGTGGTTTTATAAACAAAGTAATCGGTTAGCTGGATTGGCCTCCTATGAGACTGCTACCTGTTACCCGTTCAGGGTTCAGAGGTGGGAGGAGACTCCGGCGGGCGAGTGGAGGTGCAGAGGTGCAGGAACAGCTGAGCTTCTGCCGAGGTGGGTGGGAAGTCCTTTTCTGCCTCAAAGACTGTTGGCCACCAGCGATCACTGTGACCTCGGCCCCCTGGCAGGAGGCCGAACTTAAGCCAAGCAAGTGCCATGTTCATGGGAGAAGCAGGGAGGACTGAAAGCAGCCGACCACGTAGATGGTGGCCTGATGGGCGCTGTTTCCCCAGGTATTTCCCATGACGAGCTCTGGGGCTCCGATCAGCGAATACCCGTTCATAAGGACAGGCCTGCTGGGGTTTGTGGGTCCTGGGGGTCTTGTCTTCGTGGTGGGCAAGATGGACGGCCTCATGGTGGTCAGCGGGCGCAGGCACAACGCCGACGACATTGTGGCCACCGCGCTGGCCGTGGAGCCCATGAAGTTTGTCTACAGAGGAAGGTCAGTGGCGTTCTTCTGCTAATTAAGCATGTATTTCCTGTTGGCCACACTTTTCATGTGGTTTTGGAGGGTTTAAAAGTTGCGCAGATTCCTTACATTTATTGTATCTCGGTTTTCTCTTCCATATAATTGAAGCACCTGGACTCAGTGATCTCTGAGATTTAATCTATTTCTGAATGTCCAAGATTTTATAGAAATTCCCTGAGCCCATAAACATATTTCCATTTAACTTCTCCTCTAAGTATAATAGAAATATGCTTTTGAAAACTTATTTCTGATAAATAACAGCACAAATTAAAGATCCAGATATTCATTGTGGAGTGAGTTGGAAAGACCCAAGGATGATGTTGAGTCACAGACTTACCTGAGAGCGCAGTCGCTCCTCACCCACAGACTCGCATGAGAGTGTGGACGCTCGTCACCCACAGACTTACCTGAGAGCGCAGATGCTCGTCACCTACATACTCACATGGGAGTGTGGACGCTCATCACCCACAGACTTACCTGAGAGCGCAGATGCTCATCACCTACAGACTCGCATGAGAGTGTGGACGCTCGTCACCCACAGACTTACCTGAGAGCACAGTCGCTCGTCACCCACAGACTTACCTGAGAGCACAGTCGCTCGTCACCCACAGACTTACCTGAGAGCACAGATGCTCGTCACCTACATACTCACATGGGAGTGTGGACGCTCATCACCCACAGACTTACCTGAGAGCGCAGATGCTCGTCACCTACATACTCACATGGGAGTGTGGACGCTCGTCACGCACAGACTTACCTGAGAGCACAGTCGCTCGTCACCCACAGACTTACCTGAGAGCACAGTCGCTCGTCACCCACAGACTCGCGTGAGAATGCGGATGCTTGTCACTTCCCCGCTCTCCTGCACTTCCCTGCTCTCCCACAGTTTTCTTCTTCCCTGCCTTGCCAGGTGCACGGGGGAGGCTCTGTGATGAAACAAGTTGCCCTGGTTCTGGAGTTTTCGCCAATCTGGAGGAAGTCATAAAGTATTTTAGAGCCTTATTTCAGTTTGGAAGCTGACGGGAGCGGGAGGTAGACTTGCCACCTTTTAATTATCTTTAAAGCTACAACCTCTTGTAAAAAAGAGTTTACTAGAGGTGACTATGCTATGCTGACTGTGTAAGGCACATACACTTAGCGGAAAATCACTAGTTCCAAAACAGGAAATTTCTACCGATTTGGAGACCATTAACTCCACAGACACAAACTCGACATATGAAGGATGTGGCTGTCTAAATTTCAGCAGGTCTGATCATCGCACGCTTGCTGTCTGTACTGAGAGGTGTAACCTTGTCAGCAGGGCCCACGGGTGCTGTGCGCAGCCTCCATGGGGATCAGGGTGACTTTGGCTCTGTGGCATCCCTGGGCGCCTCCCACAGCTCTTCCTGTAATGAGTGTGGGGAAATTCAGAAGCACAGCTGCCGTTTTGGAATTATACTTGGTGCTGTGGCCTCCTGAGATGTGACACTCACTAGTGACGGTTATGGAGCCCCCGATTGCAGAGGGATGGCTGAGTGGGCATCCCTGGCGCATGCTCACCATGCTCCTGTGTTCCCGCAGGATAGCCGTGTTCTCCGTGACTGTGCTGCACGACGAGAGGATCGTGATAGTGGCTGAGCAGAGGCCCGACTCCACAGAGGAGGACAGCTTCCAGTGGATGAGCCGCGTGCTGCAGGTCACCCTCCACGCTGGTCCTCTCTGTCTTGTTTCTGGTCTCCCTACTTCATTCAGATCATGAGCTGACCAGCTGTGGCCTTACCCATGGGGTGGTCCTTTTCCCTTCCTTTCGTTTGATCAGGAGTTACATCAAGTATCCAGAAACTAACTGAGCAGATCGAGGGTGTAGGGACCAGGAGTTTGCACAGCTGGTTCCTACTGGTCACCTTGGGGAGGTCAAAGTAAGCTTTCTGTTTGATCTTGAGAACCATGGTATCTTGTTTCCAAAGTTCCTTTTTGACTGTATGTGGCCTTCCCCAAGCCCTAGGTAAAATTATTTAGTTTTGGTGAGTTTAGTAAGAAAATCCTTTCTCTTTCCTTGGCGTTTTTACACTGGGAACAGTGCTTATACTGCACAGACTTCTATGTATTATGGTTATTTTGCATAATATAAATATATACTGAGTGTTTCTGTTTATGCTTCCCATCATAATATGATTTCTTCTTTCCTAACTTCCTAGGCAATTGACAGTATACATCAGGTTGGAGTTTACTGCCTGGCCTTGGTACCAGCAAACACCCTCCCCAAAACCCCGCTTGGTGGCATCCATTTGTCAGAAACAAAACAGCTTTTTCTGGAGGGCTCTCTGCACCCCTGCAATGTCCTAATGTGTCCCCACACCTGCGTCACAAACCTGCCTAAGCCTCGACAGAAGCAGCCAGGTATGTGCAGCACGTGGGTGGTTTTGTGAGGTGCAGGAGTTTTGCCGGAGTTCACCCAGAGCTGCCTGCAGGGAAGCTCATCCTCGCGGGAAAGAAGTGGTTACCCCAAGAATGGAACAGGGAGAGCACCTGGATTGTGGTCTCCTCGCTGTAAACGCCGTGCTTTTGTCCTGCCTAGGATAAGGGTGTTTTGTGTGGTCATCAGCTCGGAACTTACTGGCTTTGTTCTCTCGCAGCGAAAGCTCATTCCCCTGAAGGACTTGGCCGTGGTGCTCTCCTTTCTAAGCATGTCGGCTTCACATTTAGTGTTGCTCTTTCATTTCTGACCTTATTTTTAATTTTTTTCTAATGTTGGAGATATCCTTATTCTTCCTCTATTTCTTTTTTGTTCACACTGTTGTTCTCGCGGTCTCTGGCTTTTATGATTGCAGCAGTGAATGTGGAGTTGCAGTGTCCTTTTCTCTAAATTCTGTGAGTGCATGGCCTTCTGTTAGGAGCCACTGAAATCACAGGACATCGTCCTTAGAGGGTGTCCCGGAGGGCGGGAAGCGCCTCCTCCGTCTGAGGGTCCCAGGGGGCGGGAAGCCCTCCTCCGTCTGAGGGTCCCGGGGGGCGGGAAGCGCCTCCTCCGTCTGAGGGTCCCAGGGGGCGGGAAGCACCTCCTCCGTCTGAGGGTCCCAGGGGGCGGGGAGCGCCTCCTCCGTCTGAGGGTCCCGGGGGGCGGGAAGCGCCTCCTCCGTCTGAGGGTCCCGGGGGGCGGGAAGCGCCTCCTCCGTCTGAGGGTCCCAGGGGGCAGGAAGCGCCTCCTCCGTCTGAGGGTCCCGGGGGGCAGGAAGCGCCTCCTCCGTCTGAGGGTCCCAGGGGGCAGGAAGCACCTCCTCCGTCTGCCATCTTAGGACCTAAACAGCCTTGTGAAGGACACAGATGCAGTTGCTCTCCCTAGGCTGTTTGTTTCTGTAGTGTATTGTAAACTCTCAAGGGACCCGATTCTCTCTCCCCACTGTCTGATTCATTATCAGACACTCTTGACCCAGTGACCCCAGGTGGGAAGCTTGGCAGTTCAGTAGCTGGTGGAGACGGGGTTCAGACTGGTGTTTATGGTAGGGAGAATCCTGTGCAAATACAAAGCTGTAATGACTCCATAGCCACAGGGCTTGGCTCACCTGAGCCAAATGTCAAGAAGCCCAGCGACTGGGAAAACCCAGGCAAGAGAAGCGGCCAGCAGCCTCCAGCGAGGTCAGGAAAACCCAGGCAGGAGACAGAGCCAACAGCCTTGTGTGAGGTGAGGAAATCCCAGGGAGAGACAGAGCCAGCAGCCTCGCACAAGGTCGGGAGACAGAGCCAGCAGCCTCCAGTGAGGTCAGGAAAACCCAGGCAGGAGACACAGCCGGTGAGGAAATCCCAGGCGGGAGACACAGCCAGCAGCCTCACCATGAGGTCAGGAGCTGAGGCATAGACTTGTCTGTCTCTGCCAAGGGCCTGATACAAAGCCCTTCCACCAAGGGGCAGGAGTTGAGGCCGCACAGAGGACATCCCCTGGGGCCTCAGCTTCTGAACCACACAGAGGGAATTGGGCTGGATGACTTTTAAGGCCCCTTTGGAATAAACATTTAAAATGACCCTGACAAGTAAGTGGCAAGGTTATTGGAAGCCCAAGCAAACACTCCTTGAGGCCATTTTGGGTGAGGTGTTCTGAGATGCTGGAAACTGAGGACTGTTGACAACCAAATTGCCTTTTTTACTGGATGAATTCATATTTACTCAGTTAATGGCACTGTGTACCCTGAGATGATCTTATTTGAGCACAAAAGTATTAAAAGACCTTGAACTCGTCACCTGAGCTAGCAAAAATGTTAGAGTTACAAACCTAGGTGCAATTCCACAGTTTTAAAAGGCCCTGGGAATATTGCCCCAGCATAGGGGGTGGGGGTTGCTGAGGAATGGCCAGAGCCCCGGCTCCTGGGAAGGGCTGGCCTCGCCTCCCACTTGGGATTCTGTGTGTCTTGCTGCTGTTTTGGAGATAAAACTCCTGCCCTGTGCCCTGAGTGAATTTGCCACACATTGTATGGTAGGAATTTGATAACAGCAGCGTTGTGGCTGCTGACTTGCAGATGGGTGAATCCATAAATGGGAGCGGAAGAGAGAAGAGACGTGAGTGTCAAATGTATGTGTTTTGGGATATCTCTCAACTCTATCTTAAAGGGCGAGAGAGTGATACACCCAGGGAGCATTTCGGACACGTCCACCTCTCTTCAACAGGGGAGACCATCACCTGCTGCTAAGAACAGGCTTTGAGAGTGAGGTGCAGCTGGAAGGCCTCTGCCTCCTAGGAGCAGTCGGGAAAACAGTCCCTGAGTTTGTGTGGGGAGGCATTCAAGGTCCCAAACTCCGGTCCAAAGGGTGCACGTGGAGAGAAGGGAAGATGTGACAGAGGAACACAAAATAAGGCTCTGGCAAAGCCTGATCCCTCCTCAAAAGCTTGCTTTCCCTACCCCAGTCTGAATTCTTAACAACACTAGGGGAAGCCTTGGAACCCGTTTAGGCCAGTTTCCAAGTTGGCTTCTTAGAAGAGCCATCTCATCTTGCCCAGCATCAGTCACCAAGGAGAAGCCTAAGAGCGTCACCAGCCAGGTGCAGTGGCTCACGCCTGTGGTCCCAGCAATGCAGGAGGCTGGGGTGGGAGAATCACTGGAGCCCAGGACTTTGAGACCAGCATGGGCAACATAGACTGTCTCAAAAAAATTCATTCAGAAGATGCTTCTGTCTGGTAAAGATAGAAGATGCATAGCAAGTGAACGAGGGTGCTCCCAGGTGTTGGAAGTCCCGTGAACGAGGGTGCTCCCAGGTGTTGGAAGTCCCGTGAACGAGGGTGCTCCTAGGTGTTAGAAGTCCCGTGAACGAGGGTGCTCCCAGGTGTTGGAAGTCCCGTGAACGAGGGTGCTCCCAGGTGTTGGAAGTCCCGTGAACGAGGATGCTCCCAGGTGTTGCAAGTCACGTGGGAGCCATCGTTCCCACCACAGGGCAGCTCCCTTCCTTCCAGCATGCAGCACCTGACCACATTCTTATGCTAAATGTGAAAATGCTATTCCTCTTCCATAAGAATTAAGTCTGTTCACAACTACGATGAGAAAATTCAAAAATGATTTACTGAGTGTAGAAGGCATCTTACTATGAGGCTCCTACAGGTCGCCTAGAACCCAAGCACCGGCAGGCAGAAGCCCAGACATCCGCTCACAGACTGTTCTCTGGATTTCACTCCTGCTGAAGTGCCCTCGCTTCTCCTGCATAGCTGTGATAAGTGGAATCATTTACGGCACCCGCATTTGAAAAGGATGGCTGTGCATCTGTAGAGATCTGGTGGCCCTGTTCTCCCTGGGGGCCAGCCAGAGGACGTCAGGCCTTGACCACCTGGTCCTGGTGCCACTATATCCATGAAGGGACTCGGTGGCGGTTGTCACAATGATGGGCCCATCCTAAATCTTGTTCTGTGCCACCTCCCCATCAACTGCATTTGGACACGTGTGTGTTTTTGACATGACAATGAGCAGTCTGCCTAGCCATACCTCTTCATGCGTGGTAACTAATGCAGCATGTGGCCCGCTTCATAAACCTGGTACTTGACCATTATCGGGAGTTTAAGAATTTGACTTAATAGTAGCCTTCAAACCGAGGATTAGGCACAAACTGATGATGTCATCGTTATTTTACATGCAATTCTTTCGGTATATATTCTTTAACTCCCCCTCCCTCCTCCCCCCTACCCCATTCCCCTTCTCCCTTCCTCTCTCCCCGCCTTGGTAGGTCTCTACCAAGGTGGGAGGTCAAAGTCTTAAGGAATCTCTCTCTTGTTTCCTAATGGCTGTGCCTCTGTTTCTTTCCAGAAATCGGCCCCGCCTCTGTGATGGTGGGGAACCTGGTCTCTGGGAAGAGAATTGCCCAGGCCAGCGGCAGAGACTTGGGTCAGATAGAAGACAACGACCAGGCCCGGAAGGTAGGAGCTCGGGTCCTCACAGTGACCGTCCCCGACTTCCCCGCTCTGGCAGTTAGATCTCCACTGCCATCTCGCCTTTATTTTACCTGTCCTCTCCTACAAGAGACCATATAATTTCATAAGAAAAACATCTTTATTAGGAGATACAAAGTTTCAGAAAATTTCACATCGATGCAGAAATTGGTGAGGGGTGTCCGATCCCACGACCTGCAGGACTGAGGCAAATGTCTGGCTTGTCCTGTACTTTGTTCCCCTAACTACTCATTTCTAATTTCCCACCAGCCCGGATCCAAAGCTCACTCTGCCCCACAGCAGCTTGCAGCTTGCAGCTTGCAGCAAGCCTTCTGTCCTGGGCTCTTTGGACTCTAAGAAGCAGTTCAAAACCAAGGTTTGGGGGCCAGGCCTCCTGACAGTGACATTAGAAGCCCTGGGAGAACCTCCTGAGGTCCAGACTTTGCACAGGGTGTTGTGTGTGTCTACGAGTCTCCGTTAGACCTGTTCAGCCTTGAGAATGCTCAGGTTCACCAGAGGTCCAGTTTCCCGCAGCCAAAAGGTGTCCCCTTCTGTATCAGAACCCCTTGATAACTGTGCCACCCCTATTTATGAAAGGGATGAAGCCTTATCTGTGGGCTTTTGCTGTACCCCAATGTGAAACAAGGCTGCCCCCTTTTACCATCAACCAGATCGGTAGGGAACATGTAGTTTATGTAATTTGTAATGTGGCTTAATGCCATTAGGGTATTGCTGTTCTAGAAACCTAAATTTGTTAGAGCCCACTTTTTTTTTTTTTTTTTTTTTTTGAGACGGAGTTTCGCTCTTGTTACCCAGGCTGGAGTGCAATGGCGCAATCTT